>PISX010003195.1:0-42210 GCA_004024625.1 Mellivora capensis | reverse complement strand
AGGCCTCACGTGCGTCTAACTAGGAGACCCCCCCCACCACCACCACCTCTGCAATTTCCTGCCCACCCTGGAGCTCCCGGGCCGGGCCGCGGGCCCGGTCCCCGCCGCGTCCCGCCCGGGAGCCGTCCCCCCAGGCCGCCCGCACGGTTCGCGCCCCGCCCCCGACCCCCCGGAGGCAGAGGGCGCGGCCGCCCCTCCCCGCCCGACGGCCGCGCCCGCGCCCCGGCAGGCGCGGATTGGCCGACCTCGCGGCCAGGTGAGGCGCCCCGCCCCTCGGCTCCAGGTGCGGCGGGACGACCCGGGCCGCGGCCGGGCGGGGGCTGGGACGGGCGGCCGCGGCGCCATGGCCGAGTCCCAGCTGAGCTGCCTGGACGAGGCGCACGTGAACGAGAGGGTGACCGAGGCGCAGGCCGCCTTCTACTACTGCGAGCGGAGGCGGGCGGCGCTGGAGGCGCTGCTGGCCGGCGGCGAGCGGGCCTACCGCGAGCTGGTCAAGAAGGAGCAGCTGCGGGACTTCCTCTCCAGCCGCGAGCAACAGGCCCTCCGCGCCGCCTGGAGCCCCTACGAGGATGCCGCCGCCGCCGCCGCCGCCCGGGGCAAGAGCAAGGCCAAGGCCAAAGCCCCGGCGTCGGCGCAGGCCCCGGCCGAGCCCTGCGAGTCCCTGGCCTACTGGCCCGACCGCTCCGACACCGAGGTGCCCCCGCTGGACCTGGGCTGGACCGACCAGGGCGTCTACCGCGGCGTGAGCCGCATCACCCTCTACACCCACCCCCCCAAGGAGGAGAAGGCGCCCCACCTCAAGCAGGTGGTCAGGCAGATGATCCAACAGGCCCAGAAGGTAGGCCCCGCCCCCCACACCGGTGGGACCCCCCACGGGCAGCCTCGGAGGCAGGGCCTGGGTCAGAACTTCCTGACCACTCTGGAAAATGGGCCCCGAACCCTCCCTTAACCCGAGGGGCTAGCGAGGCCTCTAAAGAGGATGACTGGGAACGCGTTCGGCAAATCACAGCGCGCTGGACGCTGGTTTGTCATTCTTCCAGAGTCCAGAGAGGCTGGCTCCCCCCGCTCTGTGCTGCTTTTTCCCTGTCAAGTCCCTCTCTGTAGGGAAGAGTGGGGGCTTTGTGGTAAAATGGGCTACTCAGAGGTCGGGATAATAACCCATGTGCTGCCCAGGGATTTACAAAACCTGCGCCAGGCCACTTTCTCTGTTGGTCTTCAAGCAACAGGACACTCAGGACCTGGGTGGTGGGACTTCTCCACCCTTACCCCAGCCATGCTGTTATTAGGAGACACCCACCGTCCCCCAAGAGTCAAGACGGGACTGGTACTCACCCCCTCGCCTTGGGGGCCAGTATTAGACAAACAGCCTGGAATGAACCAAGAAATGTATTCTGAGCACAAGCCACATCCCTGGACTCAGCAGCTGGGGCGGTGGAGGGGCAGGAAAGCTCTCACTTACTGTGTCTCTGCTTGGGGGTTGAAACGAGGGGATGTTTCCAGAGTAGCTAGTTAAAATGCTGACGGACCAGTATTGTGGTTGTGGGACAAGGAGGGGAAGAATTTAATCTTTACTCTGTGCCCTGGGCTAGGGGCACCTTGGTTAGGGTTTCCAGCTAAAACATAGGACATCCTGTTCAATTTGAATTTCAGATAAACAATAAATAATTTTTAGTATTAGTATGCCTCAAACATTGCATGGGGCATACTGATACTAAGATGTTCTTTGTTGTTTTTCTGAAATTCAAAGTTAGTGGAGCATTATTTGCTAAATCTGGCTCCCCCACAAAGAGATTTGTTAAAAAACACCAGCAGCCTTTAGTGCCCGGTGCAAAATATACAACAGGGGTGGCTTGGGTTCACCTTTCTAATTCAGCCCAGTGGATGTGGTTGAGCCCTGTTACCCCTGGAGGCTGAAGTGGTCTGGGAGGAAAAAACAGTCGAGAAAGACCAGCGGTGACACTCCTCTTCCTGGAAGGGGTGATGCAGGTTGTTGGCTAGATTGGCTCCCAGAAGGAAGCCTTAACTTTCTTTGCCCATATTTCCACCCTCCCTCTCTAAGAAATTCCTTCTTATTTGCCTGAGCTTTCTTTGTATATTGCATTCAGCAAAAGAGAAAGGCGAGTTTGAGAAGAGGTGGAGAAAAGACAAGGATACTGTGCAGCTGGGGGGAGGGGTGTGCTCTCACATTGCAATACTAAAAGTCTTGACTTATTAGCACTTCTTATGTGCCAGGCTCTGTGCTAATAATTTACTTTCATCTCCTCTTTTGTGTTTCACAACAACTCGGTGAGATGGGCATTTGCCTTCCTTTTTGGCTCACAACAGTTACTTGCCAAAGGTCAAGTGGTTACGCCAAGATTCGAAAGCCAAAGTCCTTGCTCTTAATCACTGTGCCATCCTGCCCGGCTGTCTGATGATATTCGGGACTAAACCAAGGGTCTTGAATGGACCTAGCCTGGTCACAACCCGGGGTACATTGTGTGCCCCTGTGACAAAAAGGGAGAGACAGGACCCCTGCCTACTGGGGCTGCTAGTCCCCGTGGAATGTCAGGAGTCTCCTGTGTAATGCAATGTTCTTTGCTCTTTAAATATTGAACAACAGAAACTTTAACAATTGTGATTGAGTCCATTATGTACATATTTAAGTAGTCGTTACTTCCTGAGTGCCCGCTGTGTGCCAGGCGCTGTGTGCCAGGTGCAGGCCATAGAAGGATGGAAGTTGTGGTTTTTGCCCCCCAAGCGTTAACTCAAACACTGGGGGATGTGCTGGAAGGAAGAGTGTGTTTTGAGCCTAATCTGGGAGGGCTTCCTGAGGGATGTGAGTTGCAGGGTTGAAAGGGGAAAGAGAAAGAAACTTGAATGGCCAATTTCTCCATTAAGAGACTTGGGAGCAGGAGCAAAAGATTTTTCCTTCAAAACAGCAAGCAGCTTTGGGGCGCCTGGGGGGCTCAGTCAGTTAAGCATCTGAGTTAGCCTCGGGTCATGATCTCAGGATCCTGGGATCCAGCCCCAGAGTTATCTGTCTCCACACTCAGCAGGGAGTCGACTTCTCCCTCTGTCCCTCCCTGTCCCTTCCACTTACACGTGCACGCATGCATGCTCTCTCACGCGCACTCACTCTCAAAATAAATAAATAAAATCTTTTTCAAAACTAAGAACAGAAACTGGCTTTTACTGAAGGAAAGAGCTCCCCTCAGGGGAGTTCTGTGTGGGGCCTGGAAAGAGCATCCCAAAACTGAGTCCGAAGCAGGTAAAACTAACCCTGGCAGAGGCAGCCTCTGACCTTGTCTACGCTCCGCGCAGCTCCCAGGCCTTCCGGGCCCCACCCTCATCTCACTCCCTGTTGCTCCCTTCTCTACAGCACCTTCTTCTCAGAGAGCCCACCAAATAGGTAGAACGGAGAGGTTGACTGTTTCACAGGTGAGGAAACTGACGGACAGAGGAGGAAAGGGACTTGCCCAAAGGTCAGGTTGGTTATGGAAAGACCCAGATCCCTTGGTTCTGCTCTAAAGGCTACACCCTCTGAGCACTGCCTGCCCCCGACTGACCCCAGCTTGTCCAACTGGCAAGCGACTATCCACAGCTGTTCCTCTAGATTCTTTCCCCCTTCCTTTGCACCCCGAGGGAGGGAGTGTCCTTTGTCTGCAGGGGGCAGCAGGCTGCTGTGAGGGCAGGTGAGGCAGCCTGAGTTGGTTTCTGTGCCTCGATGAGGGGGACCGTGGCGGGGAGGCAAAAGAACACAGACACACAGCCGTGTCCCAGAGAGTTTCGGATTTTATCTCATTTCATCTCCCCTAGAACCTCACGGGCTGCTGTCACCTTTATTCCTGAGGGACAAATAGGAAACTAAGGCCCAGTGGAGTGGCCGGGACCCACCCACGGCTGCTGACCAGCGAGGGCTTCGAACCTCGGATCCAGGGAGAGGAGCCTAACTGGGGGTGGGGGACAGCAAAAGGCAGGGAGGAAACAGCCTGGCGGGTGTGGAGTGGGAGCTGGTAGCCTGGGAGGAAGGCCCTGGAAGCGGGCGGTCAGGTTATCTGCTCCCTCGTCCTCCCCAGATGGCGGAAGGCCCTTGCGGTGTGCTGGCTGGCTGGCCTTCAGGCGTTCGGCCGTGTTTACTTGTGGGGTGTGGTTTTTTCCCTGCTGTCTTTTCCCCTTTATTTCATTGTCACTGAAAGATGGACTTTGCGTAACCTGTGGGCAGAAAAGGTGTCTTCGGGGACCAAGCAGTGAGTCCCTGGCCTGTCTCACACTGACAGAGATGACCGGGGAGATGGCTGCTGCCTGGGCTGCGTAGGGCATTGTACCCGCAGAGGGCCAGGGAGACCTCCAGTGAGACCCCGTGTAAACTGGGAAACCTTGGGTTCTTCCGTCCAAGAGCAGAGGGACCCAACAACTGCACTTGGGATGGGCTAGTGGTTTGGAAGGAGAACGCTCATCGGGTCACGGCACAGGTGGTTGGAGGTTACCGTGTGCTCAGCCCGTAGGTAGAAAACAGACATATAAAACACACCCCCTGCTCTTAAGTAGCCGAATAGTCTTCTAAACAATTATTAGAACACAGAACGCAAAGGGCCTGACAGAGGGCGCGGCCGCAGGGGCCTTGAGGCGGACCCGGGTTAGGGAAGGCCCTTTGACGCTGAGGATCCGGCTGCGAGCGTGTCCCAACCAGCAGGAAGGCCGAACCTCCACCCCTCTCGGCGCCCAGGATCCCTTGTGCCCGGTGGCGTCTGCTTTTGAGGCCCCTGCGTGCGTTTAGAGAGGTTGTCTGTAGAATAGAAAACTTACTGCCCCCCTGCCTCAGAGACTGACCCTCCACCCTGCTCTCTGGCGCCCCACACCCAGAGGCCCCATACCCGGAGGCCCCTCACTGCCTCCCGCCCACTGCCCCGTGTCCTTTGAGCCCCTGTCACCGCGCCAGGCAAAGCATTATCTTCATTTCTGCAAAGAGCCCTCTGAGGTCCAAAAGGGTGAAATGGTTGGTCTTTAGACCAAGGACAAGGAGATTGTACAGCCTCCCCAGGTGCATGGTCAGAGTCACCAGTGACCCCAATGACACAACCCGAGAGAGGGAGGCTGGTGGACTGGGCTGGTGCACTGGGCAGCTTGGATGAACCAGGAGCTCTTCATTCCTGTTCCAGCGGAGACCCGCCTGGTAATGGGGCACAGAGGGGCCTGGCCCTCTCCCTCCCCTGCCCACTGATAGGGCTTTGTCTCCTTTCTGTCAGGGCCCAGCCCAGGTGCTACTTCTTCCTAGGCACTTCATCAAATTTACAATTCAAAAATGACCATTTTGGGGCGACCTGGGTTGCTCAGTTAAGCATCTGACTTTTTTTTTTCCCCCAAAGATTGATTGATTGATTTGGCAGACAGAGATCACAAGTAGGCAGAGAGGCAGGCAGAGAGAGAGGAAGGGAAGCAGGCTCCCCGCCGAGCAGAGAGCCCGACGTGGGGCTCGATCCCAGCACCCCGGGATCAGGGCCCGAGCCGAAGGCAGAGGCTTTAACCCACTGAGCCACCCAGGCGCCCCAAGCGTCTGACTCTTGATTTCAGCTCTGGTTGTGATCTCAGGCTTGTGGGATCAAGCCCCACGTGGGGCTCTGCCCTGATCGTGGAGCCTGCCTAAGACTCTTTCCCTACTTCTGCCCCTCCCCGTAACTTTCCCCTCTCCCCCCCCACCCCTGCACATGCTCTCTAAAACAAACAAAAGTGACCTTTTTACTGTCCAGCGCAGCTCCCTGTTTGTCCCACATGCGCACATCACAGGTTGCTTCGGGAAAGCCCAGTTTCTCTCGGGCTGGCAGCTTTGGAAGAGTGAGACCCCACTTTACTCCTCTGAGTTTCCTTTGCAGGGCCCCAGTGGTCACTGGCGGTCAGTAATTTGTATAAATGGTTAGAAACTGTCTCCGACTGGCCATCCATCTCTCTCCGTGCCTCTAGAGAAGCAAGTGTCTGGAGACGTCCCCTACTGAATGGCACATTACCCAGGGGACTCCTTTAATCCCATTGTAACCAACTGTCTGGCAGCAGAGAAAAGAATGCTATAAACTGGGGGAGGGGGCAGAAGGATTTAGGGAAAAGCACCAGAGCAGGAGGCGTGTTTTGCCGGGTTAGCAGCTTGGTTAGGGTGCTGGGCAGTTGATGGGGATGAACAGCTGGGAACATGGGCCCGGGGGGTATGGCAAAGTCTTGGAGTCTCTGGCTCACTGTGCCAGAAGGCTCACCTGGCAGGTGGCAGTGTTTGCCACTGAGCAGAGCCTACTGTCTTCCCTTATTAGCCTCAATCAACACTCCCCTCATTCAAGGACATCCCGCAGAAAGCACTGAGCACAGTTTCTGTGCCAAGCCCCATGCTGAGCATTGAAGTATTGATATGAGGCGGATACAAAAGAAAAAAGTCCAATCCACCAAACCCTTCTTCACTGCTCCAGTAACCATCCCGCACAGACTTTGATTCAGGGCAGTTCCAGAGTCCCTGTCCCCTGGAGGCTGGTGGGTAATCCTGCAGCTGCAGCTCAGGGGACTGAGGACTTGTAACCCTTCCCAGATCTTGCCCCAACCTGTCCCGGCAGCACCCCTGCCAAGCCCTGAGCTCTTTGGCTGTTGGATTCTGAGTGTCTCTCCTTTATGCTCAGTCACTGATCCCAGGAGCCAGAATTTCCGAGCCATGGAGACCCAGCTGCGTGTCAAGGTCAAGGCCAGGCCTTGAAAGACCTTTAAATTGCAAGGTCATGGTTTCTCTCCAGATCTGGCCACTAACTAGCTGTGTTCCTTTGGGTAAAGTCATTCCTTCTCTGAGGCTTTTGACCTGCAAAATGGGATGATGATACCTAGATTTCTGGATGGTTTTGAAAAACAAGGAGGAAACTACATGTGAAACCTAAGGCCTCTGAGAAAGTATCCCCCAAATGCCAATTGTTCTGGAAAGTAACATGCCTTCTCTGTCTTCTCTCAGATCAGGGGAGGGAAGTGTGGCTGAATTTCCCCCCAGGAGATGAATTAGGGGAGTTAGGAGTCACTTCTCATTGCTGGGGGCCCTGTGCAGGTGTATTTCTTTTTCCTCCTTGGAGTAAGAGAAGACCAGCTGCCTGTTCCCCCCCCAACCCCACCGCATTTACCTGTCGGCCTTTGTTTGGTGAGGACTCTTTGTTCCAGTGGCTGTCTGCCCGCTTTGCTGTCTGCAAGGCTGTGATATCTGAATCCTCAGACAAAGATCTCCTCTAAGATCCGCCATGGGTAGAGAAGAGACAGGAAGGCACAGAGGTGCCCCAGTTCCTAAACTGGGGATCCCCGAGGGTGTTCCCCTCACACTAGCTTCCAGAAGGGCCTGACTGGCTGCATGGCCCAGCCCAAAGAGCCTGAGAGCAGTCTGCAAATATTCCTCAGGAACTAAAGCTTCCATAGGTGGGCAGTGCAGCACAGCGGGGCCAACCGTGTTCCTCTCTTTGGAGGAGAAGGAGGCCTACGCTTGGTTCTTCTGAAATCTGACACTTTGGGTCCCTGAAACTCTGATGATGGGTGTTTCTCAGGGAGTTCAGACATCGAAGATGGGGCCTCAATAAAGGGATGACTTCTTCATGACCTTTTCTTGGTTGGGTGGGGGGCAGATCAGGTTTGTTGGGCTGCGGTCTTAGGAGACCAGGCCACTGCCAAGGGAAGTACACAGCTGGGAGCCGGGAACCTGGATGTCCTCATTCTTGCTCAGGTTGTCTCTGTCCTCGCCCACTTGGTGACCTTGGGCAAATCATTTGACCTTGCCAGGCCACCATCTCTCTTTCTGTAAGTGAGGATAATTCTTGCCTTCTTGCTTACTTTCACAAGTCTGCCCGAGGCTCTAAAGCAAGACTAGCATATAGCACTTTGAAACAGATGAGTAACATATGCAAATAAAAGGGGTTTCTATGAAGAGAGCTAACATTGTTGAAAGACGGGTGCTACACTATTTCCTTTAATTAATCCAGTCCTCAGCCCCTCACAAGGGAAGTGCTATTTTCCCAGAGGCTCAGGGAAAGCACAGGGTCATAGAATTTGGAAGAGGCTCACTGAGATTCCACTCAGGTTTGAGTTCAAGGCTTGTGTGCTTCTGCTACAAATGCCATTACCCTTGGAGACTGCCCTCTGGGGCCACCTCTTCCTCTGAAACTTTCAGAAACAAAGTGTGTTTGCTGCCAGTCAGGCTGAGAAGCTCACAGACTAGTTTGGAGACTAGTTTGGAGAGCCAGCTGCTCTGATCTGTGCCGAATGGGTGAGAAGACAATTCTCTCTACTTGGAGATGTTGGGGCAGGTGTTGCCTGGAAACTGAGTGTAGGTAGCTTTCAGGGACTTACATTGTCCTCTGAATGGCCATTTTCTGCCCCTTCTGGGACTTGTGACCTCATTGACATGCTGAGACCTTGATGAGATTCCCAGCCACCACCCCTAGTCCTTCCATATTCTCAGCCCCTAGGATGCTGCCTCACCTTGGCTGGTGGCCAGATCCACCTCCCTTTTTCAGTGTACAAGGCAGAGCCTGTTCTTGGGCAGGATTCCAACCTTGGGGTGAGGGGAGGTAGGGAGCAGGGCAGAAAACAATCGAGCCAGGGTGGGTCCTGCCTGCCTGCCTGGGCTCCTGGCCCTGTCCTGAGCACCCCCCACCTCCCTGAGTCACTCTAGTGATTCCTCCCCCACCGCAGCGCCCCACCCCAGGTGCTGTGACTGGTCCACTCTAGCTGCAGCTGCCACCTTCCCCAGTTTTTTCTCCTCCTCTGAAATTCCTGGAGTCTGTGGCCTTGCTAATGAGCCCATAAGCATAATCTCGGCCCTGGAATAGAGCCTTTGGCTTTTCTAATTCTTAGTCTCTCTGGACCAAGTTTCCCAGAACCTGTAAGCTCATCCCTGCATAGCTTGTGTGGTGGTCCTCATTCTGTGGGACCCCTCAACGTACAGCCTGGGCATGTGGCAGGCTCTGGATAAGTATTCTTTTTGTTGGGGCGCCTGGGTGGCTCAGTGGGTTAAAGCCTCTGCCTTCGGCTCAGGTCATGATCCCAGGGTCCTGGGATCGAGCCCCACATCCCCACATCGGGCTCTCTGCTCAGCAGGGAGCCTGCTTCCCTCTCTCTCTCTCTCTCTCTCTCTCTCTCTCTGCTTGCCTCTCTGCCTACTTGTGGTCTCTGTCAAATAAATAAATAAAATCTTAAAAAAAGAAAAAAGAAAAAATATTCTTTTTGTTCTCTTTTCTAGCAGCCAGTCTGCAAATGCTTGTGGCGGTGGCAGGAATCAGGGTTCTTTACTTTTTGGTGGGTCTCTGAGGGCAGACCATGAGTGTTAACTCCCCCCACCTTCCCTGAGGGTTTCCAAACTGCCTGGAGAGTCTACACATGTGTTCATTCTTTCAACGTGTTATTGGGGACCTATTATGTGCCAGTTTGAGAAATAAATAGCGGAATACAGTGTGGACCCTGACCTTAAGTTAACGGGGGTAAAAAGAAAAGGAACCGCAGGGCATCTGAGGGAGGGAGTCGATGGCTGTTCGTGAACACTTCCAGGCCAGACGTGCAGGTGCCCACCCTTTTAGAAAATATTCTTTCATTAAACTTTCACAACAAGCCAGCAACTTGCCATCTCACAGATGGGGAAACAGGCTCAGAGCGGACAAGGTCACACCGCTGATAACTAGTGGAGTTGGATGGAATGGAGTCAACTTCCCACAGAGCTCCAGAGCTAGGAGGAGCCTCCCAGGGATTGACAGCTGAAGCAGCCAGTGTGGAAGGGAGGGCGGGGCAGAGGGCGGGGCTTCACTAGGCTGGGAGGCCAGGGAGTGCACTGATTCACTTTATTCCTTGCACCCCAGAGCCCTCTGGACCACCTTCCCCAGCCACACCCCTCCCTGACCTCTCCTCTCTGGGGAAGCCCTCCCAGGTAGCATCACCAGGCAGTGACCACAAAGTTGTCATTTCTGCTTCTTAGAACCTCCCAAGTAAACTGCCGACCCCAGCTGTCTTGCGCTGGTGGATCAATGCAGAAATACCCCAGAAGGTGCTTTCCAAGTCCCACCTTGCTCTGCCCCTGCAGCGTCTAGCGCTCAGAACGCCAGGCTAGTAACCCAGACCAGCCGCTGATCCTAAAAATCATCTGTGTATCTTCATCGGATTTTTTTTTTAGCAGCTGATTTATCTTCCTAATTATGTTTAGCTTTAAGCTAATGTTAAAATGAGCTTGCATGAGATAATTTTCACTAATTAACACCAACTTAGTGCAGGGAAGTTGTCCCAGAAGCCCGCCATGGGGCACAGAAAAGCTGGCCTAGGATCTTAAAAAGAATTGCTATGCTTACTCCCTAGCGGGTCACATATGGTTCTTCATGGCTGAATTAGTTGACCTCACTCACGTGGGTGCAGTCTGTTCTCTTTCTCTGGAGAGCCAGCCTGGATCTCCTTTACGTTGTCCCCTTCAACCTAGTTTGAGGTATGGGTGTCAAGAAGGAGACAGCTTCCCAGGGTCAGATCACCAGGGAGAAAGTCCCAGCGCCACTCAGCAGGGAGACAGGACCTGAGGGGCCGGGAGCAGAGCTTTGCCCAGAAGCCAAGCCGCCGGGAGAGGAAGCAGCCGGCCTGGGCAGAATTGGGCTCCTGTGGCTGCTGGTGCATCACGGGAGCCCAGTGTTTAATGATGTCTAATTAGTGAGCTTGAAACAATGTAACGCGGTTACAGACAGCTGGGAGGCTCTGCTGACAAAGCACAGATGTCCCGCTGGTGGAATGGGGGCAACTTGGCCTCCAGGCAGAGAACAGGACTCTGCAGGTCTTGGCTCTGCCCTCTTGGTGGGCCGGGGCTCTGGTCCAGACGGCTTCCTCAGCATCCTGAGGGAAGCCCCCACAGCAGAGGTCTTCTTAGAACATTTCCTGTGTGTCAGGCTCTGGAAAGGATGGAATGACAGGTCTCTGTCCCCACCTGCCAGGTGCTCAGGACAGACCCAGGCCTGAGTAGACAAGCATCCTGGGAAAGCATTCCCACCCTCAGGGCTGGGAACAATGAATGATCCTGGAACAGCCTCTGCGAAGAGTGGAATAAGGCCAGAGGAAGGGCATTCCCATCACCACGGGGCTAGGGTGGAGGCAGCACGCGTTAGGACACAAGGGGTGTGTGTGTTATGGGGAGCGGGGAGGGGCTGCTGGTGTGTTTGGAGAACACAATGATTTCGTGTGCTGTGAATTTACTGTCAGGAGAGACAGTGTGTTGGAAGTATATGGAGGGTCTTCAGCTGGGCGAAAGGCTTGATTCTATAGGCAGTGGGGGGCCAGAGTGTTTGACCAGGGCAATGACGTGTTTAGGGTTTGTTGCTGGGTCCGCTTGCCAAGAGGGAGAGTGATCGTGTTGCAGGATTTCTCTGCCTTTAGTGCCCGCGGCTCTTGGTCACGCCGCTTCAAAGAGTGAAGAGGTAGATTCCAGATGAAGAGTGGTGGGCAGCAAGGCAAAGTTTACTGAGTGATTGGATAAAGCTCCCGGAGAGGGAGGGGCCTGAGAGGGCTGCCCCCAGAGTTTCTAAGTTTAGGGGGTTTTATGAGCTCTTTTGCGGAACTGTCTTAAGCAACCAGGCTGTGCCAAGTGGTGTCAATCAGGGCTTTGGTATCTGTCTATTCGGGTAATGTCTACACACTGATGGTCCTTTTTTGCTAACATCTGGGGGCCTATGTCTTTTTTTTTTTTTTAATTTGACAGAGAGAGAGATCACAAGTGGGGGGGGGGGGGGGGGGGAGGAAGCAGGCTCCCTGCTAAGCAGAGAGCCTGTTCCGGGGCTGGATCCCAGGACCCCAGGATCATGACCTGAGCGCTAAGGCAGAGGCTTAACCCACTGAGCCACCCAGACGCCCCTGGGGGCCTATGTCTTAACTGCCCCTTGCCCAGGATGGTGACAAATGCTTTGCAGTTAATTGTTTTATTCTAGGATTTTTGCAGAAGTCACTGCTGCAAAGGCTGCAAAGCAGAATGTCAGTGCGTGTCCTCTCTAAGCTGCAGAACAGGATGTCAGTGCAGCTTGATCTTGGCTGTCCTGACTTCATCTTTTCTTGCTGGGGACCCCGGCTCTGACTACCTCACTGTCCAGTTGCCTCCTAACAATCGGGACTGTGTGAGCTGTTCTCCCTTCCAGCTACTGCTGAGCCCCTACTGTGTGCCAGGCACTGTCAAGGAGAAAGGGCAGAGCCTGGCCATGGGGTTGGGGGGCAGCCCCTTACCCGTTCTCTGGAGGCACTCCTGCAGTCCTGTGCTCCTCACGGAACCAGGAGGCTTCACTTTACAGGCAGAATTCAGAGGTCTTCCCTCCAGCGTGGGATCCCTGACTCCAAAGTCTGCTTTCTGCACTGCAGTATGCTCTTGGCCTGGGGCTTTAGCAGAATGAATCTGGAGCCCAGGGTGGGACATTAGGAAGGGGGTAGAGGCAGGGCCAGGCAGTGTTCCATGCGCGTCCTCCCCATGGGGGCTGTGCAGACCTCCCCTGTTGGCTCTCCTCTCCCTCCACCGCAAGGAACAGACATGGAAAGCTTTCTTATTCAGTTGTTCACACCTTACCGGGCTTGGTGATCATCCAGAGGGAGCCTTGATGACAGAAGGAAGCTGGGTGTACTCAGAGCACCGAGAGTCCCCGCCCCCGAGATGAGTTGTCTCCATCCTCCAGCAGCACCTCCCTGGGCCCCACTAGCAGCTGTGCCGGTGGCATTCCCGGGGCCACGCCGAGGTCCCCTCTCCTCCGGCAGCTGCCGGCTTACTGCCTTCCGGCTGCTTGGTGTGCGGGCAGAGACACCCAGCATCGCTCGAGGAACAGTGCCTATGCGGGCTCTTCTCTTAATTGAGCTGCCCTTCCCCTCAATTAGTTCAAGTTCTGACCTTGCTGTAAATGTAGTGTTGTCTAGGCTTTAATCACCACCCCGGGCTGGGCCTGCTAGGCTGGTACTGAACACAGGAGCAACATCTCCACCTTGATGTCTGAGCTTGCAGCAGCTCCCAGCGCCGGCCCCCTCCCTGGCTCTCTTTCTCTGTCGCCCCCTCCTCCGAAGTGATGGCCCCTTCATTCTGCCTTCGGTCTCTGAGAAGCCAGCACCAGCCTGTACCCGCCACTCACCCCAGCTCCTGTGCCGCCTGCATTATCTCACTTAAAACCCAGAACAGCTCCGGGGAAGGCATCACCTCCCCATGTGAGGGAGCTGGGCCAGAGAGGAGATGAGTCACTCAGGCCCATTCAACCAGTAAAACTGTCTGCGTCCAGAGAGTGTGTTCTCTTGCCAACACCAGTCAGGACTTGAAGTGTGACCCATCACCGCCTGCATTCAGATCACCTGCGGGGAAGGGTGTTGCTAAAATGCCTTATTTAAGGGCCTGCTGGATCAGAATCTCTGCAGATGGGACCCTTGAATCTGCACGTTCAGCAGGCACACCGCCGTCCCCAGCCCACCCCAGATGATCCTTTGTACAGTGAGGTCTGACAACCACTGGCTGTAGACCTGGATCCCTCTCTGGGGTGATAAGGGGAGACTCCTGGCTGGCTGACCCAGCACTACCCTCCACTGGAAAGGGAAGGACTGCTGTCCGGTCCCAGACAAATGGACTGCCCTGGGCTGCCAGACAGATGGCCACCTGCAGCCCACCCTACCCCGAGGAACCTTAGGGCTTCCGGTGTGGGGACTTAGTCCCATTTACCCATTAAGGAGTCACCTTAATGACCCCCTATAACTGTACAGCTTTTTCGTGGGACTTCATGAGCATGACCTCAGCTGAACCTCCCACAGTCCTGGGAGGTGAAAGTCGGGGCCCCAGGCTCGTATACATAATCAGCGGGAAGCAGGAACTGGTGGGCTTTCCTTGGGCCATAGCTTGGTGGGCTTTCTTCCCTTCCTCTCTAGAAAGAGGGAACTGTCAGCCAGCATCCCTGCAATGGACAGGCTTGGCCCCTGTGGCCTCTTGCTTTTCTCCACCACGGAGCCGAGCGAGAAAGGCATAGATCTCTGCCACACCCGCATCAGTGGGGAACTGGGGAAAGCAGTGAAGGAGAATGTGGTTTTGTCCCGCTCCGCTGAAGCAGCCTGGTTTTGTGTGACCAGAAGTGGACTGGGGGCCTCGGCAGAGTAGACCTGTGCCCAGAGCTGCCCTACCCCCATCACCTGGGGAGAGAGGGTGACAGGTTGGTGTCCTAGGGAAGCTCAGGACTGTGGTGAGAAACCGAGGCTTTAGTCCCACCTCTGCCAAACAGAGTCAATTAACCTTGGAGGTGGGCTCCAGTTTGAAGTTTCCTCCTACTCCTGAGATTCTGCGTGTCTGGCATGTCCTCCAGAGCAGGGCCTAAGTGCTGGGGGCAGCCTGTGCCCTGCAGGCATGCTCCACTCACTGCCTTGCATCCCCTGGCAGGGAGGGCAGGCTCCCTTTTGTCATTTTCATGAAGGTGCTTGTTGTTACCTGCTGCCAGCCCGCCTCCTGGCCTGATGGACTTGGCTAAGTACTGTCCTCACAGATGGGCTGGCTGCTTCTTTAAGATCCTGGGTGCATAGAATAGAGGCAGAGAGACCAGACGTTTGAGCTGTCGCTCAGGTGGCAGTCCCAAAGGGTACCAACTTCTTTTCTCTTCTGTGTACCCTTGAGGAAGAGCTTTAACTCTTGTCTTCCAGCAAGATGATCTAACCAGGAAGCTTGCCTAGTATTGTTTTTCTTCCCCACCCCAGTGCCTTGTCATTAATGAAATGAAAGAACTACAAAACTTCCAACTGCACCCCACAAATACAGTATGCAGGCTTTAGTTCCGTAAACACAGAGAGCTGATTTTGTGTAGAGGGGTCCCCCGAGGGTGGAGACTCTGAGGCAAATCACATGGTCCCTGCCATCCAGGAGCCCACAGCCCAGGGAGGGACAGAGCTGTTGAGCGGCTGTTACTTACAATAGAGTGTCAAGGACCTTGCACTTGCCTGGACTACGACCAGGGCAGGAAGCAGGGAGTGGTGAGTACTGCTGGGTAGGGGTGGGGGGAAGTTCAGGAAGTTCTTGGCTGAGCTTGAAAGCTGCAGAGGAGATTCACCAGGTTATGGGAGGAGTAGAACCAAAAGGACTGAAAACTGCCAGATGTGTGTAGCGGTTCTCAAAAGGGAGTGGGGGATGGTGCAGTTTTGCCCCCAGGAGATATTTATCCGTCACGTCTATAGATTTTGATATAGATTTTGGTTGTCACCACACGGAATGAGGCTACTGCCATGCAGCTATAGAGCGTGCACAGGACAGTCCCCCACAGCAAAGAAGCACTGGCCCCAAGATGTCAGTAGAGCCACAGTCGAGAAACCCCATGTTCGGGCCACGGCAGGTCATTCTGCACTGCAAGGGGACAGAGGTGATGTGGCCCGAGATGAAGCTGGAGGGGCAGAAAGGGGCCAATCATAAGGCCCTCCAAATGCCAAGCTAAGGAGTTTGGACCTCTCTCGAAGGCCCCAGAGACCCCCGCCCCCCATTTCATCAGGCTGTGGTCTGGGAGGTTGTTGCTGGGGAGAATGAGTAGTAGGAGAGACTAGTTAGGAAGCTATTCCAGGAGTTCAGTAAGAAATGGGGGGGGGGGGGCTGAGTGAGAGCAGCAGTATGGTGGGAAGAGGAAGGAACTGACCCAGAGAAGGTGCACTGAGCAGGTGGGAGCAGGTCGGACCCACTGGGCTCAGCGACCAATCAGATGTATTCATTGGGGCAGTAGGAGGAGGCCAGTAGACTCGGGCTTCTGGCCAGGGTGACCAAGAGGATGTTGGTTTTGGAAGTGCCTGTGGGGCAGGCTGGTGAGATCCGCACCACACATCTAGTCCGGGTCACCCAAGCACACCAGGGGTGCTGGTCCTCGGCAGTCTTGAGCAGAGCTGCCTTGGAGCGTGTGGGGAAAGTGGGAGTCCTTTGGTTGTTTTGCTATCTAATGGCAATTAAGGAATCCAGACAGAGAATCTGAAAAGCTGGCAGTGTAATTAAAGGTAAATGACAGAGGGGAGTTCTGAGGCTCCCTAACCCTCCCCTGCCCCGCTGCCCTCCGCGCCCCGCCCCCACCCCTGCGCCGATGAGGCAGGATATCAGAGGAGGAGATGTTAAGCTAACCAAACACCTGATGAGAAGTGTTGCAGCATGACACCTGCCCCAGCTTCTAAAAACTCCTGCCACCTCAGATTAACCTCTCCCCCTGGGTACCGCACATCAGTGGGTCACCAGCTAAAGGACACTGGAAGCCTGCTGCTGGCGGGGAGGGGGGATGACTTTTCTCTGCTGACAAAATCTGTCTCCCTGGGTTCTGAGCCTGTGACGTCCTTCCTTTCATACCCCATTTTCCACTGGCTCCGGGAGTCTGGAAGTTGGGTTTGGGGTGGAGGGTCACGTGGCATTGAACACCACGGCGGGGAGGAGGGTGGTGGGAAGGCTGGTTTTCCTGGGGCTGGAGCTGCGGAGCTGAATGTCAAGCAGTGCCCTCCAGAGACCAAAGCTGAGGGTAATTATCACTTCTCCTCCACAACGAGATTGCAGGAGTCAGAGAGCAATTGATTTCTCTTCCGACTACAGATATTTCACTGTTTAATTGGTAGTGACACAGATGGCTGGCTCTCGCCAGGGTGCTGCAGACCAAGCCTCCTGAAAGCGGGGGTGGAGGGGTTGGGGGGGGTGGGCTCGGGACTCATCTCTCCCTCCAGCTGGCGATCCGTTTCCACATCACATCCTCCACCAGGTGGAGTCGAGTAGGGGTGAGGGCGGCCAGCTCCCTGCTTGCTTTTGCAATTGTGAAAGGAAAGCAGGAGAGTGGATCCAGAAGTGACTTGAGAGCCAGGCAGGCACTCCCCAGCAATACGTGGAGAGTTGACTCTGACCTGGACACTGCAGGGAGTTTGGAAATGAGCAAACAATGGCCTCTGGCCTCAGACAGCACTTAGGAGGGAAGGTATCAGAAGCCCTGCGACACTGGGGGGAGGGGGGATGTTCAATGCAGTGAAGCCCAAAACGTCCAGTTAAAACCGTCCATGACCCAGCCCGACCCCACTGTACTTACTCACTACCCTGAACTGCTCTGGGCCGCCCGCTTCGGGTGTGTCTGTCTGTCTTGGACCTCGAGTGCAGAGCTGATTGCGACCCTCGGGCCATGGGCCACCGCCATCATGCTACCACACAGGGCCCCTCTTGTTTTATTTTCTCCTTCCAGTCCTTTCTCCCTCCACAGGCAGACACCCTAACGTGTTCAGTATATGCCCATGCACATGTCTGTGCCCTTGGAAAACATATGCAGTGTTATTTGACGTCATGTGTTTTTATTTACATGAATGGTATTAGGCTAGAGATGCCATTCCCTGGGGCGCCTGGGTGGCTCAGTGGGTTAAGCCTCTGCCTTCGGCTCAGGTCATGATCCCAGGGTCCTGGGATTGAGCCCCCCGAGTCAGGCTCTCTGCTCAGCAGGGAGCCTGCTTCCCTCCCCACCCCCCACCTGCCCCTCTGCCTACTTGTGATCTTTGTCAAATAAATAAATAAAATCTTTAAAAAAAAAGAGAGAGATTTCATTCCCTGACATTTTATATCAAACTCTCCATCTTCAAAAGAACTATCCAGGTTCTGCCCTGGAACTAGTACATTGTTTCTGCCCGCTACCAAGCCCTCTGCAATGCACATTCCTCACATTTTCCTTACGCATTCTTTTTTTTTTATATATATATTTTATTTATTCATTCATTTGACAGATTGAGACTGCAAGTAGGCAGAGAGGCAGGCAGAGTGGGGGGTGGGGGGAAGCAGGCTCCCAGCTGAGCAGAGAGCCAGATGCAGGGCTCGATCCCAGGACCCTGAGATCATGACCTGAGCCGAAGGCAGAGGCTTAACACACTGAGCCACCCAGACACCCCTATGCATTCTTCTAGAGATGGACATTTAATTGTTGCCAACTCCTTGCTATGCCAAAGAAAGCTGCAGCAAATGTCTTCGTTCCTGCCCCCTTACAGACTGTTGCAAAGATCCGGGAGGTTCCCTGGGTGCACGGCCAAGAACTGCATTGCTGATTGGAGTTATGCACATTCTTAAATCCACCACGCTCTGCCCACTGCTGAAAGGAATAGCGGCACCTGTGTTCTCTCCACCAGCAGCCCACGCGGGTTCCCCTGCCCTCACATTCCAGTACTTGGGATTAGCCAGCTTTCTCATTTTTAGTGAATCTTACAGTTGTAAGGTGGTATCTCTCTCTCTCTTATCGCTTTGCTTTAATTTGAATTTTTCTGATTACTAATGAGGTCTGCTTCTCTTTTTATACTTATTAGCCATTCAGGTATCTCCTCTCGGAGTCGCCTATTCATATCCTTTGCCCATTTTTCTAATTAGTTCCCTGTCTTTTTCTTGCTGGTTTGCAGGGATCCCTTGTATATTATTAATTCCTTTTGGTTGTAGACATTATAGGTATCTTTTCCCTGTCGTCAATCAGTTGCCTTTATCTACAGCATCCTCCTTTCAACAAAAGATCCCTAATTTGTCAAATGCATTTTTTTTAAAAGATTTTATGAGAAAGAGAGAGAAGAGAGAACATGAGTGGGTGAAAGGCAGAGGGAGAAGCAGACTCCCCGCTGAGCAGGGAGCCTGACATGGGGTTCGGTCCCGGGACTCCAGGATCACAATCTGAGCCGAAAGCAGACATTTAACCAACTGAGCCACCCAGGTGCCCCAAATGCATTATTTTTTAAATTTCATTTGCCTTACGACTTGTGCTTTTAGACGCCTTTATTAGGTTTATCATTCACGTTTAGGTATTTAACCTACCTGAAATTCACCTTTATATATGGCGTAAGGCAGGGATACCCTTTCTCTCTCTCGAGTAACCCAGTATCCCAGTAACCTCTGCTAAGCAACATCCTTTGTCCACTGAGTTGTAATTCTGCCTCTGTCAGACTTTAAGTTCTATATGTTTATGGTACATAGTTGTTTCTGGTCTTCGTTCTGTTCACTGGTTTGTTTTTCATTTCCTTCCTGCCTCAGTACCACAATCTTATTACTATGGCTCAACAGCATATCTTACTATTGGTAGGAAAAGTGTCACCTTTCAGCTTTTCTTTTCCTTTTTTTTTTTTTAAAAAAGATTATTTATTCATTTGAAAGAGAGAGAGGGCATAAGCAGTGGGAAGCGGCAGAGGGAGAAGAAGAATTTCTGCTGAGCAGGGAGCCCAATGCGGGGTTCGATCCTAGAACTGGGAAATCGTGACCTGAGCGGAAGGCAGACACTTAACTGTCTGAGTCACCCAGATGCCTCTCAGTTTTTCTTTTCCAAATTGACTTAGCTATTGTAGATCTGTATCCTTCCTTACATGCTAGAATTATTTGGGTTGCTCAGAAATATTGACTGGGCTTTCATTGAAATTGCTGAATTTTATTAATATGGTGAGAATTCGATTTTTCAAATATTGAATCGTGTTATCCATGAACACAATTTATCTCTTCATTTATTCACATATTTTAAAATATCCTTGAATAGAGATTTCTAAATTTCTCAATAAGGGTATTAATTCTTAAATCCTATGTGTTTAAAATTGCAATGTTGATCTTATTTTTTTCTCCCCACCCCCCTTTTTTAGTTGATCACTACTGTAGTATAAAAGTGCTGTTGGCCTTTGTTAGTTTTTCTTGTATCTGGCAACCTTGCTAAATTCCCCTGTTAAGTCTAACAATGTTCATCTACATTTTACTGGGTTTTCTCTAAAAATAACATCTCCAAGTGTGGCTCAGTTGTTAAGCATCTAACTCTTGATCTCAGCTCAGGTCTTGATCTCAGGGTAATGAGTTCAAGCCCCATGTTGGGCTCCACACTGGGCATGGAGCCTACTTAAAAAAATTAAAAATCATCTCCAAATACTGGTAGTTTTGTTTCTTCTTATTCGTCTCTCTCTGTCTGTCATATTGCATTGGTCAGCACCTCCAATACTTTTTCCACCATAGCAATGGTGAAAGTATTGTTGACATTCTTGGGACTTGAAGGGAATGTATCTAATGTTTTCCTGTTCAGTATGTTTCATGTGGGGTTTTTTTTAAGATTTTATTTATTTATTTGACAGAGATCACAAGTAGGCAGAGAGGCAGACAGAGAGAGAGAGGAGGAAGCAGGCTCCCCACTGAGCAGAGAGCCCGATGCGGGGCTCAATCCCAGGACCCTGAGATCATGACCTAAGCTGTAGGCAGAGGCTTTAACCCACTGAGCCATCCAGGTTCCCCTCGTGTGGGTTTTTTATAGATAGCTGTTATCAAGTTAAGGAATAGAAGGTCCCTTCTATTGCTAGTTTTTTGAGAATTTTAATCACAAATAGGGATCTCATGTTATCAAATACTTTTTTTAAATGATATTATTTATTTATTTATTTATTTGAGAGAGAGAGAGAGAGAGAGCATGAGCGAGGTGAGGGGCAGAGGGAAAAGCAGACTCCCCGCTGAGCAGGGAGCCCAACACAGGGTTCCATCTTAGGACTCTAGGATCATGACCTGAGCTGAAGGCAAATGCTTAACCCACTGGGCCACCCATGCGCCCCATGTTATCAAATACTTCTAAAAAACCTATTAAAATAATATATGATTTCCCCACCTTGACCCCATAAATGTTATAAATTAAAAGAACAGATTAATCATCCTTGTATTTCCAGGAAAAACCTTACTGGATTATGCTGTACTATGTTTAATTTGCTTTTAATGACTTAACTATGTCATTCTCACGTTCAAATTCATCAGTATGTAAATAGTCCTAATATTCTTTTTGTCATTTTTACTATTTCTTAAATAATATGATTTCTTAAAAGGTAAATATGTGTGTGGTTATTTCTGGTTTTGCTCAGCACTTTATCTGCATTCCCTGTTCTTGTCAGAAGTTTGTCTATCTTTTTTGGTCTTTTTAAAGAACCAGCTTTTGATATGATGTTTCTAAAGTACCTTACAGAGTCGGAGAGACTTGAGTTCAAATCCCTGCTCTACTACGTGTTAACTGTAAGACCTTGGGCACATCATTAAGCCCCTTTGCATTTACTTCCTCATCTGTAAAATGAGAACAGTCTTCCCTATTGTGAGGATCAAATTAGAAAATTCAGTGTGGGGCACGTGGAAAGCGTGCGGTGCCTGTCAGTCCCTGTCTTCAGTGCCTTTGTTTACGATGTGTTCTTTGCCAGAAATACCCGCCTCATAGGCTTCTGCTAGCCCCTGTGGATGCGGTGTTCAGATTAGAAAAAGCTATCCCTTCCCCAGGCAGGCCTATCTACCACTCACCCCCTCAGCCCAGAGCCCATGTGCGGTGCACAACCCGCATACCCATGCGTGGCAGCCCCGCCCACTTGCCGGCTCTGTTTTCCTCCCTGTTCATTTCTCCTGGTTCCGGAGGCTGCCCATTCTTCAGGTGTTAGCTTCCCTGATGAAGCCTTTCTTAAGAATTTCTTCTCTGGCCAGAAGCAATCATTCAGTCTCCCTCTCTCCTGCTGCCCCTCCTCCCACACCCCCTTCCGACTTTGAACTCACCTCACAGATCACTTGTACTTCTCTTAAAGCATTTATCTCATTTTGCCTCACATCTTACTTAGTGCAAATGGCTTATTCCAATGGGATTAACCCCTTGAAGTTAGGGATTAAAGTTTGTCTATAGATTCCCCCCTCTGCTTCTGGGACCCAGTAAATTTTAACTTGTATGGATGATTGAGTATGAAATGTGGGAGCCAAGAACAGTCATAAATAATGTTGCGTGAATGGAGGAGGGGTTCTTTAGAGGCAGGGGGAGGCTAGAGCACATGTGTGAGGGTAGTAGGGATGGAAGATACCACTGTTGAGCCTACCACTGTGCTCAGTGTTCTCGTGGTTTTTCCCCCAACAACCCTTGAGATAGGTCCTGTTACTAGCTGGTGTACTGGTGAGTCCGTGGTGGAGCTGGTCTACCAGGCCCGGTCTGTCTGACTTCAGAGTTCAGGCTTCCAGTGGCAACAGCTAACAGAAGCCCTCAACCGTACAGTGATTACCATTTATTTATGACTTCCTGCATGCCAGGCATTGTATTTGATGCTTTACAGATGTTATCTAATCTCAATGGCAAAATAAAAGTACAGGGTAAAGGGTATCCCCACTTCACAGATGAGGAAGCAGAGGCTCACCAAGGTTAAGTGACTTGCCTGAGGTCACGTACATAGGAAGCCGATATAACCAGATCCGTTGACCCCAAAGTATGCCCTTTGCTCTGTATCATCTGCTTGGGGCCCGCAAAAAACCCTTCCACTGGAGCAGACGAAGGTTTGCATAGGAAAATGAAGAAGCTAAGGTCAGAAAGGCAGATCTGCCTCAAGCTGAAAACCTCACCTTCCAGGACAGATCTGCAGGACAGGCTTTTAGAAATCAAGGGTCCTAGGCAGTGACCTTGACTTGAGGGTGGTGTGAGATGACCTGGCCACCTGGAGGCCAGGAGAGTTTGAGCTCACTGGAGCTCTACCTGAATCCACACCAACCGGAGGACGGGACCGTGCACAGCTCTAGGGAAATCAAAGCACCCAGGCCGGCAGAGAAAGGGGTTTGAGCAGATTTGCAGGTGGTGAAAATGAGTCCATCCCATTGCTTCTCAGTGACTTCCTCTTCTTGAGCCTCCTTGTTTCCCTGGGCCACTAGGACCAACTTTCCTCAACCTCCTAGATCTCCCTGACACAGCTTCTAAAGAGCTGTTGGAGAATGCCCAGGGTGGGGTAGTGGGGATTTGTCAAGGATGAAGCACAAAGAGCATAGCCTGCCTGGACCCCCAGGCATTTCTCCGGGCAGAGAGCCCATCTCTGGGCTCAGATGTGCTCAGAGCTGAGTGGGACGTAGAGACCCCAGGAGTGATGCAGATGGGGTGTTTGGCTCTTGGCCTCTGGTTACATAGGCCCAGCTAGTCCTCTCTGGGCCACAGTGTATCACTACAGATATGGAGTTACCCCATGCCTCACTAGTCGCCCTTCACCATGCAGGTCATTGCAGTGGTCATGGACTTCTTCACTGACAGCGATATCTTCCAAGACATTGTGGATGCTGCCTTTAAGCGCCGGGTCCCGGTGTATATCATCCTGGATGAGGCAGGCGTGAAGTTTTTCTTGGAAATGTGTCAGGGCCTAGAGCTCACCGACTTCCGTATGCGGGTAAATTGTACCTCTGGGGTAGGGGTGGAGGGTGGAGGGAAGAAGGGCAAGAGATGAGATGGAGGCTGCCTCTGTCCCCATCCTCTGCCCAGTTCGGGCACATAGGAGAACCTCAAGAGTTCAACACCTTTCTTTCTGTCTAAAACCTTGCCTTGTGAATTGATAACCCTAACTTACACGCCCAGCTTAAATTTTATCTCGATACTATTGAGGTTAAGGAGGCAGCTCTGGCCCAATCCTGGGGTGCTCACCCTGCAGAGTCACTGCCAGGATCAAAGCTAGGACTATGGTTCTCTTCTGGGGAGCTTTGGGAGCAGGCAAGAACCACCTTGGGCTCATCTATGCTCAAAGCAAGGTCTGCTAACTTCCTCTTGCTCTCCAAATGGGGTTCTACCTCTACACCTGTGGGAAGTAGAGTCTAGCATAGATGGGAACTAACAGGAAGGGCTCCACGGACAAGAGGGTTCCTTCTCTGCCCACACAGAACTTGGCTCCAAGTCTCATGAGTGACAGTGCCTTTCCACTCTTCTCAACAGAACATCCGGGTCCGCTCTGTAACAGGTGTTGGTTTCTACATGCCCATGGGGAAGATCAAGGGGACCCTGTCATCAACGTTCCTAATGGTAGATGGTGAAAAAGTGGCCACAGGGTCTTACAGGTGAGTTGGGCCAGGTCAGAGAAGATCCCCGGAGGCTTTTACTTGGGGTAACAAATTACATGGTCAGGAAGACTCTGGACTGGAGCCCCCCATGGTCGTGGGTCTAAGATGGGTTCTTGGATCTAATGGCAGGGAAGAGCCTCCTGGCCAGTCCCTGCCCTCCAAATTTCTGGCTACTGGATTACTCCAGAAGGAGGGTCAACTCTTCCCCGGGCATTAAGCACAGCTTGACCTTCATGGTCCACAGCAGCTGCTTGCATTGTGAGGCTAGTCATTGGGTGTGACAGTCAGGAAGCAGAATGGACCAGATCTGGGAAAGAAATGGGAAGGTGTGGTCACTTTCACTCAGGCAGCAGGATGGGCAATGGTCCTAGTTTTCGTACTATCAGGAAGCTCCATGGCCCGCGAGATCAGAAATGGTGCGATAAATGGTACAAGAAGGTCCCTTTGGGCACAGCCCTGGGGGCCAACACATCTGGAGGCACGTCCCGTGCAAAGGGAATTGTGCTGGGAAAAGCAGGGGTTGAAGCCCAGCAGCCACATTCTGCCGTCAGGAAGTATGTCAGGGTCCAGCTGATCAAGAACAGCAAAAAAGGTGCAGCCTCTGTACCCAAGGATGGTTGTTTGAATTTTACCAAGGAGAATGATGAGGTTCTGGTTGCTGGATTTGGCCACAAAGGTCACACTGTCGGTGACATTCCTGGCATATCGATTTAAGGTTGTCAAAGTAGCCAATGTCTCTCTTTTCGCCTAATACAAAAGTGAGAAGGAAAGACAAGATCCTAAGTTTTGATGGTGAAAACATGACAGAAATAAATTTTCATATGCCAAAAAAAAAGAAAAAGAAATGTAAGGATGTGGTGTGAAATGTGTCCCAATTCCAGTTCGGGAGTCAGTTACCAGGAACATGAGAAAGTCCATCTCTGCAGTCTCTGCCCTCCAAGAAAACTGAAATCCCGGTGAGGCGAGAGACCGGGCCGGAAACAATCAGTAAGTGGCCACGGTCCTTGGACGTGGCTGAAGTGCAGGGATTTGCAGACACTGAGTGCTCCGAAGACTCGGAGAAGAGCCGTATTAGCAGTAGCATCAGGGGCGCCTGGTGGCTCAGTGGGTTAAGCATCTGCCTTTGGCTCCGGTCATGATCCCGGGGTCCTGGGATCGAGCCCCGCATCTGGCTCCCTACTCACTGGGGAGCCTGCTTCTGCCCTTCTGCCCCTCCCCCAATCTTGTGTGCACTTTCTCAATAAGTAAAATCTTAAAAAAAAAAAAAAACAGTAATAGCAGCCCCATCCCCATTTACTCAGTGTGTGTGTGTACCACGTATGGAGCTAAATGTTTTATATGTGGTGTCGTACATGAGCCTCACCACACTTTTGTGGCTGTGTGCTCCTTGAGCCCCACTTTTCAAGGCCTCCAAGGGTAGAAACCAGGTGGGAATCCAGGCCTGCCTTCTCATGCCCTTGCCTGCTTTCTGCATTTGAGGCCAAGACCTGAGAAACAGGGAGGATGTGGGACCAGGAGGCCCCTTCCACCACGCAGCAAGGCCTCCGGCCTCCGTAGGAGATGAGGTTGGGGTGGGGGCAGCGGGCTATGGAGCTGGGACGGCTGGGGGCCGCCGCAGGCTGAGCCTACGTGTTGTGCTTTTCTGTCCCCACGTTCCCAGGTTCACCTGGAGCTCCTCCTACGTGGACAGGAACCTTCTCCTCCTCCTCACAGGGCAGAACGTGGAGCCCTTCGATCGGTTGTTCCGGGAGCTCTATGCCATCTCTGAGGAGGTGAACTTGTACCAGCAGCTGAACCTGGCGGGGGGCGCTGGGAGGCTGGGCCCCAACCACTCCTCCACCGTGGCTCGCAGGCTCATCAACCCCAAGTACGCCCTGGTGTCAGGCAGCCGCCAGCCCCCGGGGGAGATGATGCGCTGGGCGGTCCGGCAGCAGCGGGAGGCCGGCGGCGACCCCGAGGAGCAGCAGGAGGGGGGCAGCGGCGAGGTGGCCCGGCGCCTGGAGAGCTTCCTGAACGACCTGGTCACACTGGAGCAGGTGCTGCCCCCCGTGGAGCCCATTCCCTCTGGAGAACTGGCTCGGAAGGGCGGCCGGGTGGTCTCTCACCTGCACGTGGACCTGAAGCCCAGACCCCCGGAGGCGCTGGTCTGGAACGGCAAGGGAGAAGCTGCCAACGGGGAGGCGGCCGCGGCCAAGGACAGCAGGCGCTTCAGCAGGAGGCTCTTCGGCCGTCGGTCCAAGAGTCCCGCGGCGCCCAATGGCTTGAGCAGCTCCCTTTCCACCGAGACCTTTGCAGAGGTGCAGTTTGTGACAGGGAAGAGGCCCAAAGAGGGCTCCAGTGCTGACATCTCAGGTGAGCCCTCCCTCCACCCACACCCCCGTTCCCCCAGGCCTGCTGTCCTCATCCCGGAGCGCTGCCTCCTGTCTGCAGAAAGGCTGCCTGCTGGTGTGTGGAGAGCCAGAGCCCTGAGATCCACAGGCCTTCGGTTCCCATCCTGCTCCGGCAGGTCCAAGTTCACTTCCTCTTCTCTAAGAGGAGAGAAGGACGGGGCACCTGGGTGGCTCCGTTGGTTAAGTGTCTGGCTCTTGATCTGAGCTCAGATCAGATCATGATCTCAGGGTCTTGAGAGCGAGCTCCCACGTGGGGCTCTGCGGGGCGTGGAACCTCAGTAAGACTCTCTCTCTCTCTCCCTCTCCTTCTCCCCCTCTCCTGCTCTCTCTCTTTCTCGTTCTCTCTCTCTAATAAATAAATCTTAAAAATAAAGAGGAGAAGGCTACCTGCCTGGCTCCGCTGCTCGTTCTGAGGCTGCAAGGTGCCCAGACCAGTGCTGGACATGGGGTCATCTGAGGCTTCCGGGTCCTGCCACCAGAGGTCTGGAAACTTTCTCCTTTGTCAGTGACGAAGCAGACACAGGGCGGCTGAGTGGCCTGACCCAGGCTTAACCTCTGCCTCTGAGTCCAGGGCTCGTTCTAGAAAACCTGTTCCTTGCCACGTCACCTGTCATTACAATCCACCTGGCCCAAACACACTCCACCCTCGCCTGAACCCCACCCACACCCTGACCCACTTTCCTCATTTCTGTTGTAAATAGCGTGACTTGCTTCTTCCTGTGCTTCTTTGATAAGTGGTGTTTGCTGTGCTGCTTCCATTCGGGAGAGCGCGTTCCCGGTGGTGGCGTCTTTCTGGCTGTGTCTCTGGGACACCCTAGAGATCTGGGCCTCTGTCTCTTTCTCCGGAGCAGGCGGGTGGTGACAGCCGGGACCACTGCCAGGGCCTTTCCTCACGGCAGCACCTCCGAGTGGAAGGGGTCTCCGTGCAGGTATTTCTCCCGTGGCTGTGAGGTTCGGCCCCGGTGACACTGGCCAGGTAGGTGCTGCTGGGGCATCTGAGGGCTTCCAGATCTCCAGTGGCCCTGACAGCCCCAGCTTTGACCTGACAATAGCTTGACAACAAGGGTCACAACCACCTTCCCCTCCGCTGACTGCCCAGCCGGCTCTGGAGCCTGGCGCGCTCCGCCTGTGCTTGTCCAGGTTAGGACAGGCCTGGGAGTCTCTGAACCTGGGACACAGGGGTGCCAGGGTCGTACCTCCATTTGGCCGGGAAGCGTCTCTTGGGCACCTCCATGTGCCAGGCCCTTCACAAGAATGCTTTCTCTCTCACTTTTTCCTAACGACCACCACAGAGGTGGCTGGTAGGAGCTCAGAGAGGTGCATTCGGTGGTCTCAGGACACAGGAAGTGGTAGTGGGGTCGGGACTCAAACCCAGGCCGGGGCCCGTGACCGCTCAGGGAGGGGCGGCGGCCCCTAGTCCTGTTCCCACAGGGCTCCCTGGCTCCCCCAGCACCTGGTGCTCTGCCGCCTTACCCCTCTTGCTGGGAGGAAGGGTTATCATGGTGAACACCTGGCAGGGCAGGGGGAGGGAGGGGCAGGCCCAGCCACAAAAAGGGCCATTTCCCAAGTCCTGACTGTGGAGGAAGTGGGAGCTCTCGCTTCCCTCAGCCCCTCACCCTGAAGTGTTTCTATAGAAACAAAAGGCCTGTTGTCTTGTCCCTTCCTGCCACCTTCCCGAAGTCTCTCAGCAGCACCTGCCTCCGCCCTCTGCATGTTTTTGGAGCCAGCCAAGCACGTGGGGCTGCACCCCAGGGACGCTCCTCTCCTGAGTGCCCGATGCCCCCCCTCGTAAAGTCGGGAAGGCCCCGGGAGACCCAGCGGGATCACCCTATTCCTTCCCCATCCTGTAGAAGAAACACAGAGTGGCCTTATCCAGCACAGACTCTGCTCACTGGGCTGGGCCTCCCGTTCCCCAGGGCCTCATAGTCAGGCTGCCAATGAGCCCTTTCCTCTCCCTGCCGCTTGCTTTCCTCAAAGGGAAGGGGCAAGAAGCAGGACCCCTCTCCCCACAAGCCCTTCTCTTGGCCTCCAGCTTCCCAAACGTATGACTACAGCTGGGCTGTCCTGGTGCCTCATCTCAGGCAGAAGCTAAGTCACCACGACTTGGTGTGACAGACATAGGGTCACATTCCTGACTACATGGGGCCCCCGAGGTTGGAACTAGCAGTTCCCGTACTCTTGGAACTGTCACCTGGGAGGAAATCACTTTAACTACTAGCTTAGGGCCCTCATCTAGGGAAAGGATCCTTTTCCTACAGTGAACATTCAGAACAGACATCATGTGGGATCTCACCCCCCAGCACTTTGCTCCCCATACCCTGGACCCATCCTTTCTGCTCCCCAGGGCTGTTTCCTGTTCGAGAAGAGGAGGAGCTGAGATAGGGAGGGTTTCTGAGGTCCCTTTGAGCTCCTGATTCTGACTCTGTCCTCTCTCTCCCTGCCGCCCTCTTGTCAAGGGAGAGCCTGGGCTGATGGATAGGGTGGGTGGAAGAGAAAAATAGAAAAGCTAAGTGCTGGCAGCCTGTGAAATTGCTCGATAAGAAGTATATAGTTGTCAAGCAGCATGCAAATGTTTGCAGGTCCAAGTGTGGCCCTTGGGAGGACCTTCGGAAATCCCTTCCTTTAGGTCTGGGGATGGGGGGTGGGTGTCTTGTCAGGGTTGGCCCGGAGGTGGGGGTGGTCCCCTGGTGGTTTGAAGGCTCACTGCACCCTCTACTGGTGGAAGCTGAGCTCCTTTCCCTTCTGGTTTTTCTCTCAACTGGGACCTTGTATCTGCGGTGGGTGCACTTCCAGACTTCCCAAGCCTGATACCTGTGTCCATCCAGGAGCTGAGACGGTCCTCTGGGACAGAGATCCCAATCTCAGGGAGCGTCATTCACTGGAGAGCCTTGTTAAAACTCAGTGAGGAGTCTGTACCATTGGTCTGGGCTCAGGACTCTGCCTTTTAAACAAGTGTGCCAAGTGTTTCCCATGTACGGGGTCCCAGAGCCGTGGATTATGATGACTCTCGGATAAGGGCCTGCCCTCATGGGGCTGCCAGGCTGAGGGAAGGAAGTTCCAAGTGATGTCCTGGAGCCCCTCCCCGTCCCCCCCAGGAAGATCACTGGGAAATGGCCAACACTCTAGACCATGGTCAAGGGAAGGAAGAAAGGCACAGACATTCCCTGACCAGGTGCCAGGTGGACCCACGCAAGTTGCTGTCACACAAAACTCACAACAACTTTGCTGGATGACATCATTCACAGATAGGTGCAGAAAGACAAGATTCTGTGTCCAGGGAAATAAGGCAGCGTGGTCTTTTGCCTCCCAGGGCCCCGCACAAAGCAAGGTGGTTATCTCCAGAACTTAGGGTTAGTGCCACTTTCCTACATCTTTGAAGACTGTTTGGAAGGTCTAGAGGCTAGAGGACTCTAGCCTGATCTGAATCTAGAGGACTCTCCCCCTGATATCCCATTAGTGGAGAGGAAGAAGAGAGTGGCCATTAACACCCCAGAGTGCCTCTGGGTCATGACCTTCCAAGGTCCCCTGGGCCCATACTTTTCTTCCCAGAGTTCTTGGAGGTGACTGCAGTGACATTGCATTTCCAGAACTTTCCTGGGTTCCCTGATTCATGCATGGGGGAGCCATCTTAACTGGCAATGTGGTCCGGCTCCTAGTGCTGTGGCCACTGGGCTCCTGGATGTGGGCCTCCGTTCCAGGATAAGTCTACTCAAGAGCTGTCTTGTCAAGACAGAGTTTCAGAATTCAGTGTCGCTCCTGAGCATCACGGGTCGTGCCCCAGCTGGTGTTTGGAGTCTGACTTGGTCAAGCCAAGTACTATTACCAGTCAGGGTCCCAACCACATGGCAAGGTGAGGGGAGTCGAGTGAGCATCCTTCGAGGGAACTGATCCCACCCAGTTCTGGAAAAGAGGCCAGCGTCCTTATTCTCACTGACATACGTCATGATCCCTCTGCCCTCCCGGTTTCCCTCGGGCCTCGCCAGGGCTTTCCTCACCATCTAGGTGAGTGAGGGTGTGTACATCACCCAGTTGAGACCTATGGCTGCTGCTGCTGTTGTGAGGATTGGTACAAACCTATAAGTGGCTTACTGCTGCCTGGTCACCCATTTCACTCAAAAAATGTGTATCTGTGCCAGGCACCATTCGAAGTTCCTGGTACAACAGCAAACAGAACAAGCAAAGCCCCTGCTCTTACAGAGTGAATACCAGGCTGGAAACAGAAGGGCAGGGCAGGCAATGACCCTTTGATAAAGGGTGATCAGGAAGGCCTCTCTGATGAAGGGACAAAGGGCCATTTGAACAGCAACTTGAGTGAAGGGAGCAAGAACACTGTGTGGACATCCAGAGGAACAGTCTTCCAGAAAAGGGTAATATGAAGTCCTGAAACCCCGGGGCTGTAGAGCCCATGGTCCGAGTCTGGCATCCCAATCGGCGCATCCTTGCCCTGACGCCCCAGGCGCCTCCCTCCACCGGCGTCCTCCCCGACGACATGGGGTCTCACTTCAGCGTTAGCTCCCTTTGACGTTTGGCCTTTCCTCAAATCTTCCCTGGGCTGCCCATACTTTGTAAAAAAAAAAAAAAAAAAAGAAGAAGAAGGAGAAGGAGAAGGAGAAAGAAGAAGGAGAAGGAGGAAGGAGGAAGGAGAGCCATTTTTACGCATTCTTCCCTGTTAACCTGAGCAGGTCTGGTTCTCCTCAGTCCTGCCAAACACCTACACACGCTAGACGCCCTGAGGGAAGGACTGCACACAAAGAATTTGTCCTCAAACCATCTCTCCGTCGGAGGCACGGAGATGAATCCTGAGTCCAGTCTCCGCAGGCTTTCCTGGCCGGATGGAACGAGTGGGAGGTGCAACCTGGCAGACCTGTGGGCTCTCACCCCCGCCTCCCCCAACTTCCCCGGGCAGGGGGACAGGAGCCGGGGGCGCAGCACAGGCCCAGGATGCAGGCCCACTCTGCCCACCCTGGAGTCACACTCCATCCCCTGCCTCGGGTTGCAGAAATTGATCTGCCTCCCTGCCTCCAGAATGCTGCCGCCTCCGGGGAGGAACGCCACATCTGCTCAGGAGGCCAAGCAAATAAAAGAAGCCACTAAGGAGAGACACTGGGGATGGCTGTGTCCATGGTAGCTGTGAGGGGACTGTGGGACAGTCCGCCCCCACCCCCACCCTCCCCCCAAGGCAACTCAGGCTCCTTGACCCTTGGAGCTCTGGGGGGAGGGAGTGGCATAGTCATCCACCTCCCTCCCACCTTCTCTAGTCCTCCCGAGCATCAAATTTGGCCTCCAGGGAGGCCTGGCTGGGCTCGTAGTCTGAGCGAGTTCAGTCTGCCCAGACAGGGTGGTGGTGAGCAGAGCTTGAGGCGGGGTGGGGAGGCCTCCACTGGAGCCTGTTCAGTGTCTCCCTTACTGGTGGTCCAGGAGAGGAGGCAGTAGCCACATTAACTAAACTTGCAGCTGGAGTGATGTGGGAAAGGGTGTGGGCTCGAGGGAGGTGACCCTTGGGTGCAGAGAGGGGCTGGCAGGAAGGAGCTCAGTGGCTGGCACCTGTGAGAAGGGCAGCCCAGGAGGACAGAGGCCCAGCAGCCTGACCCCTGGAGAGCCAGAAATGTCAGTGTCTGCCTCTCAGCTCCCCCTGCCCCCTTCCCTCTGCAGCTCCCGGAGCAGAAATCCAGCCAAAGAAGCCACAGGCCTCCACTTGGGGCTGAAAGGATGGAAATGGATGGAAGGGGCCTGGGAAGAGGGAAAGCATGCTCCTCTGGCCTGGAGAACAGCTTTCTCTCCCCCATCTTTCCCCTCCATGAAGCGTGTTTCCTCCCTCCTGTCTTTTTTTTTTTTTTTTAAGATTTTTATTTATTTATTTGACAGACAAAAATCACAAGTAGACAGAGAGGCAGGCAGAGAGAGAGAGGAGGAAGCAGGCTCTCCCCACTGAGCAGAGAACCCGATGCGGGGCTCGATCCCAGGACCCTGGGATCAGGACCTGAGCCGAAGGCAGAGGCTTTAACCCACTGAGCCACCCAGGCACCCCTCTCCCTCCTCTGTCTTAAAACCACCCCCGTAAGCATGTGGTTTGAGCCGCACTGCCTGGCTCGCCATCGGCCTCCTGACCCAAGTGACCCCTTCCCGGGGTCCCTGTGTGGGGGAAGGAGCCGAGGCTGGTGCTGGTGTTGACAGGCTCAGGGAGCCGGGGGGCCCACTGCTCTCAGCTGTGCAGCAGGGCTGGTGACGGTTTCACGGTGCAGCTACTGCCCTGGGAATTAGCTGAGAATGTCTGTTGTGCTTGGTAAGCCGTGAGGGCAGCTGCACACAGTCTGGGCTACTGGGAAGCCACCTCTTGGAAAGACTTTTTAAGTCATTGATCATAGTTGTAGATTAGGTTTCTGGATCCTTCCCTGCTGATGCTGCTGAGGTCAGGGAGCAGCAGATCCCTTGATACCCCAAACAGTGTCTGTCTTGCGGAGAGGACCAGACAGAGAGAACGTTTCCTCTTCCTTTCCTGGGGGCCCTACGGACCCCAGATCAGCAGCTCGCGGGGGATATCGTGAGCCCAGCCCCTAAATCTGAGGTATGGGCAGAACACAAGAGAGGAGGGGGAGGCGAGTCTGCTGAGCACCTCACTCACGTCTTCCTTGCCTGTGTCAGTTGTCTCTGCAGGTAAAACAAGTGCCAGTCCCGCCAAGGCCAGAAATTGCGTGATTTCCTGAGCTGTGGGCCGGCGGTGGGGAGACCTATGGGTGTCCCCGGCCCTGCCCTGTGGAGAATTCAGGTCAAGCCCTGCACCAGTTTGCACTCTGGACCCTCATTTGCTTCCTGCCCAACAGCCTCCATCCTGGCCTCAGGGACCCTCCATCCCAGACATGAGAGTCTGCAGCATCTCAAGACGACCGCACACCCCTGCAAGACTATCGCTGGCCGGGCAGGGGTCACGCCTTCTTGTTTACATGAAGTGGAAGCTTGACTCGTGTCTGCTCTCCTTTATGCCAGACCCCCTCCCTCCACTGGGCCAGCCTTGCCCTGCAGGTGCCCAGATGGGGTGAGCCTGTGTCTTCATGCCTAATGTGATGGGGTCTCCAGGGCAGCCCCAGCTCCCTGACTTCTTCTTCCCTGGGCTTCCTGGTGCTCCTGACCCCCCAAGAGGTTTGGTGGGATATAAAGGAAGAGAACGGATGGGACTCCGGGCCAGGGAGCCAGTCTTGACCTAGGCTCGGAACTCAGGGTAGAAGGTGCAGTGAGGACAGCTTAGGGCACCGGCTGCTATGGCCTTCCTGGCCCAGTTTCTGCAGGCTCCTGTACCAGACCTGGAGTGAAATGAGGGCCAAGCCTCCCCTCAGCCAGGGGCAGAATCTGACCCTGCCATTCTGAGAGCCCTCACACTGAGGTCTCCTTCCCCTCCCTCCCATCATCTCAGCAGACTCCGCTCCAGTGGTCCGGACCTCCTTGGCTGTCACCCACTGCAAACACATATGGGGCTGCTTCTTGTGCCTTTGCCTGAGGCTGCTCCCTCCCTTTAATAAAGTGCCTTGGTTGGCAGCCCAGGACAGGGAGAGCGAGCATGGTGCTTGGTCGAGGGTGGGAGGTTCGAGTGGTATGGGAGGTTAAGCCCTGCAGACAAGGGCCTTTGTCCTTTCTCACCCCCCTCCCCACTTCCTCCCAAGATGGCCCTCAGGCCCCTTCACCAGCCAGGACTTTTGTGCCTTCTCTAGTTACATTTCAGCCGAAAACCAGCCTTTGCCTCCTGACAAAAGCAGGCTGCATCTAGGAGCCTTCACCTCCCCAAAGAGGCCTGGCCTAATTGCCACAACGCCAGGCCAGGGAGAGCAGCCTAAAGTCACCCACCACCCCTCCCCACTTGTGTGACCAGAGAGGTCAGAAGAGAGATTTCTTTCTTTCTTTTTTCTTTTTTTTTTTTTTTATTAACATATAATGTATTATTTGTTTCAGGGGTACAGGTCTGTGATCTATCAGTCCTACACAATTCACAGCACTCGCCATAACACATACCCTCCCCAATATCCATCTCCCAGCCACCCCATCCTTCCCCACCCCCAGCAACCCTCAGTTTGTTTCCTGAGATTAAGAGTTGAGGAGAAATTTCTTGAGTGGATAACCCTCAGTTATCCTCAGTTTGTTTCCTGAGATTAAGAGTTGAGGAGAAATTTCTTGAGTGGATAACAGAAATTGCCAGACTGCAGGCTCTGCGAGCCTGCGGCTGGGGGATCACAGCCACCAGCGGGCCGAGGGGCCACATGGCCCAGTGGAAGCAACACCAGGCGGCCTATTCCAGCCTCTTCTGAACCAAACTCGTCTTTGTGTCTTTCCTTCTGCAAAACCCTGGGGCACCCGCAGCACCTGGAGGAGGGGCCTATATGTGGGGTTGGGGGAGGTCACTGGGGCCACAGAAGTGAACCAGGAGGTAGGATGGTGTGGAGGGGTTGTGGGGGAGGAAAGGAAGGGTGAGCCTGCTTCCCAGGGGCTCCTCTCTTCATCCTGAGGCTTGCTTCAAGGGTAGGGGGGTGGGAGGGCAGGGGGCTGACCCACCTCCTTGAGCTTTTCTGAGGATTAAATATTTCCTGGGAAGTGCTGGCAATGTGGCACGTGCCTGTCCTGGAGGAGAAGGAAAGGGAAGGTGAAAACCATGTGGTGGAGGGCGTCCCCTCTGCTCAGGGCCATCACCTTGACAGTATGAGACACAAGTGGGCAAATGGCAGTCGGGGAGAAAGATCACCCTTGGTGGGGAGAGTGGACCCCCCTGGGGACAAGGGAGGAGGCCTTAGGGAAGGGACCAACTCCTACAGGTTCTCCCCAAAGGCTGCTTCTGCCCTCGCTCCCTCCCAGAGAAGCTGGCCTGCTGTATCCCCTCTGGCCTGTATCCCCATCCTCTCTAGAGGTTTGGACGAAATGGCGCCTGACCCCCTCCAGCCCTGAGAGGCCTGGGACAGGACAGTAGTGCAAAGATTGCTAAGGATTTTGAAGCACTAAGCTTCAAGCCTCTGCCCGAGCTCCAGCCCACTTTGCTCTGCCTCTGGGCTTCACAGTCTTTACTACATCTGCCCTCTGTTCCAGCATTTGCACACACACCGGGAAGCATTCTCTCTCTCATCATATCTCAAGGGTACATCTGGCATCCTCAGGTGGATGGCAAGTTCAAGGGTGCATCGTGCCCTTGGTCCCCACACGGCAGCTTCCGCAGGGCTGGTAACGTCAGAGGGGCTCCCAGAGGAGCACGGAGGAAACGGCCCTCTCGACACCACCAGCACCACCACCAAGTTGCCCACTCCGGGTCTAGCTTCTGTAGACTGAGTGCCAACAACTTGCACAGCTCCTTGGGTGGACTGACCTTTGGTGAACAGAGGAAGCTGAGGGCTGGGACCCTAGGGCGGCTGCCACCTGGATCTTGCCCTGCGTGAGCTGAAAGTACAGGACTCCTGCATGGGGCTGGGGCCTTCCCTTGATTTGGCAAAACTTCCCAGTCTCCTGCGTCTTCCATCCTCAGGATATATGGTGAGTCCTATCCCTGATCATTCAAGTGTGCTTTCCACACAGCCTCTGCTAACACCACTACCCTCTACCAGTAGAGAACTTAGTAGAATGGATAGGCAAAAAGAAAAAAAAAAAAAAAAAAAAAAAAAGATGGCCCTTGAGATAGGGAGGACACAGGACAGAGAGGCAAAATGGACCTCTTTTGTTTTTATTGTGATGATTTTCTCTAATTTATTGAGCACCTACTATATGCCAGTGACCGTGTCAGATGCTTTAGTCACCTACAGTTTTTAAACTAAGAAAAGCTCAGGAAAGAGCCCTTTGTAGTGTTAAAAAAAAAGCTTTCCTGGACCATTGGGGATTGAGTCTCACAAAGTTGTGTGACGAGCAGCTCAGATCTTACTGTCCCCATTTCTCAGATGAGGAGGTACGTGGCTTTCCCAAGGTCCCACACTACGTAAAATGCAGGTCTGAGCCCTGCTCCTCTGGCACAGGGCTTCTCGCCTTCCACGCTGGTGGTGAGATGTGGGAGCCACGGATTGTTGGAGGAGATGCCGTCCCACACGTTGCAGGATGTTTAGCAGTGCCCTGGCTTCTACCCACTCGATGCCAGTAACACCTCTCCCAATGACGTAACCAAAAATACCTCCAGATGTTGTCAAGTGTCCCCAGGGGATGAAGTCCCTGAAGCCCAGCCGCTTGCTGCAGCCTCAAAGCCCCAGGCCGCTTCTCCAAGGCGCGCTCTTCGCACGCCCCTGGGAAACCGTTCTCTCCGACAGAACGCTTTGGCCCAGAGAGGTGGCTGATTTGCCAACGATTTTGCTTTCTGCGCCTGACATAATAGCATCTTCCGTCTTGTTCTAGTTACCTTGCTCAGCTCTTCACCGCCTTGTACTCCCCGGAACAGGTGTGTTTATGTGCACACATCTGCCTCACTCCGCAGAGCACCCTGCTATGTTTCCTCCCAATCTGTTTGCCTTCCTTTAGTTCGAGTCGAGCCCTACATGAAAAGCGCCCTTGGACAGACCTGTGTGTGCCCAACACTGTCCTCACCCCCAAAAGGCAGCTGGGGCTGAGAGCCGAGAAACTTCCACACTCCTCACGTCAGGCTGGGTGGGAACTGCTGGCTGGGGCGTCACGAGTCAACACTGGCAAAGCCCCCCAGCAGCAGGTGAGCCCCTTCGGGCAGCCTGGCTGCGGTTCATCATCCCGCCGCGTGCCACGGTCGCTCCCCGCCCCTGCATGGAGGGCCCGGCGGCTGTCACTCTAGTCGTAGGCCCTGGCACTCCCGTGGCTGAAGGTCTGGTGCAGAACAGGCACCCCGGGCTTAGCAGGCTGAGCCAGACTAAGGTTGAGAGGCTGGGTGCCTTCGAGAAGGCTGGGAGGCAGCAGGTGCACACGGGAGTGAAGGCTGAGCGGTACCCATTCTGTCCCTGGGGTTCCCGTCCGGAGGGTGGTAGGTACCCATTCTGCCCATCATCTCTCTGGGTCACTGGGGTATCCACAGTATAGAGCCTGTTTGTTGAATGATTGAAAACTTGACAGCCTCCTGCTACAGACAGCAAGCCAGGCTGACCAACGTGGGTGGTGTCAGAGGCTCCAGAATTGATCATGACCCTTTCCATCTTATTCCCGACTTCTGAGACTGTACATGGAGGCCAAACAGGACTCTGCTCTCTGCTACTTAATTTCCTAAGAACTGAGTTATCCCAAGTCCTTCCTGACCAAATCCTTTCCTCAGGGAGGTCTTCTCCTTTCAGCGTGTGTCCCTAGGGGCCAGTCTCCCTCTCCCAGTGGCTCCAGACCAGGTGGGCCCAGGCCTCCAGGCCTCTCTGGCTGCTCAGGGATGACTTTGCCTGCTTCCTTTCAAATTGCTAACACAAGAATGGGACGAGGAGGTGAGGGCCTTGACGTGAGAAAATAGTGGCTGTCCCGCCCCCCAACAAGTCACACGAAGGGTTATGTAGTTATCTGGGCCCATCTGGAAGGTGCCCATGGCCTCTCGGAGTGACAGCCAGCTGGAGACATGTTTTCATCCAGTAAAGTGGCTAGAAGTTAGGCATCGTCTGCAGCCACGAAAAAGCAGCCCTAGGAACAGGAGTCCACGTCATAGGAGACCGGCTAGGACCTGCCGCAGCAAGAGCATAAGCAGTCTGGAGGAAAGCAGGAGGGAAAAAACATGAGCAGGCCATCTGCCCGCCATGGTCATGGCCCTCTGGGCACAAGCAAGGGAGAAGCACACTCCGTCCACTGCTAAGATCCCAGAACCAGGTCTGGTGACTCTTCTTTCCTAAGCGCAGCTTGGACTCTATGACTCATCTCTTTCCAGAAGGTCTTGGAAGTTGGCTGATTGGACCAGGAAAGGCACTTCACTGCAGGATTTAGAAGGCTTTATTCATTTGTTTCCTCCATGCATATTTGCTGTGAGCTCGCCTGAGGCTGAATGGTGAGCAAGGAAGGCCCGGGGTGGAACTCATGTCTTTAGGGTGGTCTGGGGCTGGCCGTTTGCTTTGACTTTAGCTGAGGCACACGGTGGCCAGAGGATAGCCGTCAGGATGGGCAGAGTGGGGCTCCAGTCCCCACTTGGCCACATACCAGCTAAATGACCCAGCAAGTTGCCTCCCACCTGGAACTTCGATTTCCTCATGTGTAAAATGGGGATAATCTTGGTGCCACTTTCCAGAGGCTGTGGGGAGTCAAGCGCTCAGCAGAGTGGCTAACGTCTGGGGTAGCTTCGTTAGCAGCCCATGCTTCCGTTGGTGTGTTAGAGCGAGGGTTTTATCACTTCTCTCTTGGGGCGTTCTCCCCTGGACTCTCCCTGCTCCCTCCCTATATGTACGCTTACCACTTTCAGTGAGGAGTGCGCATGTGGGGGTAAATGCCCGTCCACCTGGAAAAAAGTCCCAAGGGCCAGGTTTTGAAAGAAGGATGCAGAAAACCTGCCAGGGAGGCCATTTGAGGGCCGCTTTGCCTGGCAGGGCCCCATGTGCTCTGGTCACACCCCACCTCACCTCAGCTCTGTGGGTTGGTTGGTTCCAGACATGGAAGAGGGCCACAGTCTTATCTGGTTGTGAAAATGTCCTACAACGTCTCTTCACGGATAGTTTTGAGTAAAATAGACAATTTTAGTTTGTTTGGAAAACACTTCATATATAAAATACAACACTTCATATATAAAATACAAGAATAAAATACAAATTAAACCCAAACAAACAAACAAAACAAAAAAACCCCAGCACATCCAGAAAAGGCTGCTTATGTGTAGCAAGCCACTGGACTTTCCATTCAAGTAGGCTCCAGACCCTCCCTAACTTTCTTCTAGATTTTTTTTTTAAGATTTTATTTATTTACTTGAGGGAGAAAAAGAGAGTGAGAGAGGGGCGTGCGTGGGGGGGGGGGGGTAGAGGTCAAAGGAAGAGGGACAAGCAGACTCCCTGCTGAGGAGAGCGCCCAAAGTGAGTCTTGATCCCAGGACCCCAGGATCATGACCTGAGTGGAAGGCAGATGCTTAACCCACCGAGCCACCCAGGAGCCCCTCTTCTAGCTTTCAAGCTCCGTTGCTCTCCACAGCTACCCCCAGGCTGGCTCCTTAGTGGGACTGGGAGTTGTTCAAGCCTAGGCAAGGCCCAGGCGCCCAGTGCCCCATACTCCTGACTGCAGGTCCTTCGGGGAGCATCTAAAAGCACCATGGTGAGATGCTGACACCTTGTGGCCAGTCAGCAGCGTGTTGCTTTTCCTCTTCCGGCTAAGAGTAAGACAGCAGAGGCCAAGGGTGGGTGAACCTTTTCTGTAAATGGCCAGAGGGCAAATGTTCTAGGCCTTGTGGACCCATGGTATCCGCTGCTGCAGGAACACAGAAGCACCCACAGACACGGTGTAAATGAGTGGGCATAGCTATATGCCAATGAGACTTTCTGGATTTCATATAACTTTCATGTGTTATGAAATATTATTCTTTTCATTTTCCCAACCATTTAAAAAACACAAAAATCATTCTTAGCCTGTGGGCTATGCAACAACAGGCTGGGGCCGGATAGGGCTGGCAAGCCCTTGTTTGCCACAGTCTGGCCCCAGACACTTGCCTCCTGTGCTCCCAATGCCAACTCCCCACTGTCACACCTGGGATCTTTACTTTGTCATTATTCCATCAAGAGGAACCAACCGGATCGGTGCTCTAGCCAGACTGCGGCCACTAAGCCTTCTTTTGTACAGAAATTCTGGAGTTGTTGGTTTTCACCGCAAGTATCCATCAGGGGCCCAGCCCTGTGTGAGAGCCATGAAAGAGCCTGGAGTTTTAACCAAGGTGTATTTAAGATTTACTTTTATTAATTCATTTGTTCAGACAAACTTACTGAACACTTTGTGTGACCTAGGCAATGTCATAAAACAGACCTAGTCTCTGCCCTCGAGGTGTTCATAACCTTGTTGAGAAGATGGACACAGGGAGGCAAGCATTATGATGGGGTGGTACAGGGGATGCGGAAGCCCAGAGGAGGCACTTAACCCACAGGTGGAGGTCAAGGAGGGCTTCCTGGAGGAGGAGGTGATCTCTAAGCCAATATCTGAGGAGTAAATGGGAGAGGGAAGAATGAGGCAAGGCATTCCAGGGAAAGGTCCGGAGCCTAGAAAGGATTCTTTCAAGAGAATTATAAGCATCAGAGATGCAGTGAAGATTCAGATATAGTATTTTCCCTCAAGGCCTCCCAGTCTGGTGGGTGAGGCAGGCTACTATAAGCTGGTATAAGGTTGTGGAGAGAGATTTAAAGAAGTTTTCTCTCTAGACTTGTAGAACTGGTTATCAGTGAGCCTCAAGACAGTAAGCAGTGGGCAAGTGGGTACACAGGGTACCGAGAGGCTCTGAGGGAGTAGAGATGTGGGCCTGACTTCTCTGGTCCAGAAGCCCCTGAGAGGAGAGGGGGCTCGAACTGAGCTGTGAAGGAAGTGTAGACCTCGGTACAGAAGGAAGGAGGGATGTGTGGAGGGATGTGTGAACCTCTTAACAGCAACAGGTATTTTTCTCAGTTCCACCAATTAAAAACGTGACCTTGGACGGTTATTTAACCTCTATTTGCCTTAGTTTCCTCATCTGATTCTACCTTTTAAGGTTGTTATGAGGACTGAATAAGCTAATACGTATAAAATCCAGAGAACAGTGCCTGGCGCTGGGCTGGCTTCATGGGCAGCCAGCCTCCGCCGTCCCACAGGGCCCCACACTCAGAAGGTGAATGGTCCCACTTTAGGTTTAATGCTCTGCTGTTGCCTTCTTGAAATTCTTAATGATTTTGGAACAAGGAGCCCCATGCTTTCATTTTGCATGGCCACAAATTATATAGCTGGTCCTGCCTGGGCATGGTATATGCTGAAAAACTTCAGGTTTCGTTTTAGAGTCTAGAAGAGCAAATCTGATTCAATATATTTATTTTAGAAGGGAGGAGACGGCCACTCGGTGCACGTGACTTGCACAAGGTGAACAGCGGGTAGGCTGCCTGATGAAGCCTGGAGACGGGGAGCTGATAATCACAGTCTTCGCGGTGAAGGCAGGACAATGACCCAACTCCCCGCCCCCACCCCATGCCCCCAGAAGGCAACATAAGGAGAGAAGAGCAGACAGACTCCTTTGAAAGAGCTTAGAGAAAGAGGTGGTATGAAAAAGAGCATGAACAGTTGTAGAGGTAGGAGGGAAGCTGGCTATTTTGGGAAGCCGAGAGAAGATTCTCAGAGTAAAACGTAGTGATGAAGCCATGGAAACAAGAACTGAGACAGGCTCTTGGATCTTGGCCACAAGAGGTCATAGATGAGCTTGGAGAAAAGAGTGTCAGAAGAGTGTTCGGACCAGGTTTAAAGGAAGGGGCACCAGCGGAGATGGCCTCAGGTCAGTATTTAAGAGGCTGAGAAAAAGAAGCAGAGGGAGAAAGGGCAGGAAGAAAGGAGGCTGCTTTGAAGGGGGTGGAAGGAGAGCCAGTTCCCAACTGGGATGCGGAGGAAGGACCACTGGAGGCAGTAAGTTAGCTAGAAGAGGCACACCTCTTTCTCTGAGTTTGTAGGAGAAAGGAGCATAGAGTTGAGCTAATGACGGCTATGAGGGCAACTGCTCCTCTGGAAGCCTGTTGTCTCCCCAGCTGCACGGTGGCTCTCAAAGTAGATGTCTGGGGCAAAGAAGCAGTAAAGAAGAGAGCTTACTCATTGGAGTCGGAATGTCTGGGTTCAGCTGTGAGGTTATTATCTGCGAGGGCCTGGAGCAAATTCATCAGCCCTCAGTGCCTCGGTTTCCCTATCTGGAAAATGGGGATAACCAAGGTTGTGCAGATTAGCTGCTGCGATCTGGGTAAAGCCCTCGGTGTAGTGTCTGATACACAGTAAGCAAGTGTTCATGAAAGGGTAGCTATTATTAACAGCCATCTCTGGTTCCCTTATGAGCCTCCTGTGGGTCTAGCATTGGCCAGCAAACAGGAGGAGCCCAAGGTTGGCTGCTTCACAGGAAGTTTCTCAGGAAGTGTGGTCATAAGAACAGAGATGATCTACAAAAGCCTTTGCACAGCAAAGGAAACAGTCAACAAAACCAAA
>PISX010003194.1:0-142756 GCA_004024625.1 Mellivora capensis | reverse complement strand
GTCCAGTGGAAAAAAGACAGCCTCTTCAATAAATGGTGTTGGGAAAATTGGACAGCCACATGCAGAAAAATGAAATTGGACCATTTCCTTACACCACACACGAAAATAGACTCAAAATGGATGAAGGACCTCAATGTGAGAAAGGAATCCATCAAAATCCTTGAGGAGAACACAGGCAGCAACCTCTTCGACCTCAGCCACAGCAACGTCTTCCTAGAAACATCACCAAAGGCAAGGGAAGCAAGGCAAAAATGAACTATTGGGGTTTCATCAAGATCAAAAGCTTTTGCACAGCAAAGGAAACAGTTAACAAAACCAAAAGACAACTGACAGAATGGGAGAAGATATTTGCAAACGACATATCAGATAAAGGGCTAGTGTCCAAAATCTATAAAGAACTTATCAAACTCAACACCCAAAAAACAAATAATCCAATCAAGAAATGGGCAGAGGACATGAAGAGACATTTCTGCAAAGAAGACAACCAGATGGCCAACAGACACATGAAAAAGTGCTCCACATCACTCGGCATCAGGGAAATAAAAATCAAAACCACAATGAGATACCACCTCACACTAGTGAGAATGGCTAAAATTAACAAGTAGGAAATGACAGATGCTGGCGAGGATGTGGAGAAAGGGGAACCCTCCTACACTGTTGGTGGGGATTCAAGCTGGTGCAACTACTGTGGAAAACAGCATGGAAGTTCCTCAAAAAGTTGAGAATAGAACTACCCTATGACCCAGCAATTGCACTACTGGGTATTTACCCTAAAGATACAAACGTAGTGATCCAAAGGGGCACATGCACTCGAATGTTTATAGCAGCAATGTCTACAATAGCCGAACTATGGAAAGTATGTGCTATGATGAGTGCTGTGAAGTGTGTAAACCTGGTGATTCACAGACCTGTACCCCTGGGGATAAAAATACATTATATATTTATTAGAAAAAAAAAAAGAAAGAAAGAAAAATTTAAAAAAAAAGAAATAGGATTTTTAAAATGTTAATTGAAAATTTAAATGACAAAGCAAAGTCACCCTTTTATTGTTTTTTAAAGATTTTATGTATTTATTTGATAGAGATCACAAGCAGGCAGAGAGGCAGGCAGAGAGAGAGAGAGGAGGAAGCAGGCTCCCTGCCGAGCAGAGAGCCTGATACAGGACTCGATCCCAGGACCTTGAGATCATGACTTGAGCCAAAGGCAGAGGCTTAATCCACTGAGCCACCCAGGTGCCCCAAAGTCACCCTTTTATAATGGGTGTCTTGTTTATATATATAGCTATCCGTGTCTGTGTGAAGTTTCTATAGAGGAAAAAACTGGGAATTGAGGAAAAGAATGGTTTTGTCTGGGATAGTGGCTGAGGAAACTGGCTGAGGTAGAGGATTTTCCAAGACTAGTTAAACAAACTTGAACTTAAAAATAGGACATCATAATTTATATAAGGGGCATGTAATGAGAATAGTATTATAATGCACATTGCACAGCCAAGGGGCAGTGCCTCGTGGAACTCCTGTCCGATATGAACTAGAAGACAATATGTGAGAACTGCAGTTGTTTGGTTTTATTAGAACTATATTTTTCTGCAAGGAGACTTTACATAGTGCCTGTTATATTTGCTTAGCTTTGATTTATACTCAGGTGCATTTATCTTTAGCAAAAGCTGATTACAAAGCAGATCTATAATTTGCATTCCTGGGGATGCCAGATCCCCCAAACACAGCTATCAAATACCAGTACCTTCTGGCACCAGTTCCTTTCAGCACCTGATGATTTGGAATCTGACCAGAGCCTTTGTTGGAATCTGGCTAACTTCATGCCAAGCTGGCCAGAACTATAGTCAGTCAAATGTTGGGACATCACTATAGGAAATATCTCTTATAAAGATAGTGAAAACAGCTAGCAACCAGTAAGGTTAAACATAATTCTAAATGTATTCAGATATTTTACTTGGCAATATGATAGAAACAATGGTATTAATATATTTAAGATTTGAGTTTTATATAGCAATAGTTTTTACATTTGACCAAGATTCATTTTTTGGTGAAAATATTAATGTATAGGAGTTTCTTTTCTTTTTCTTTCTCTCTCTCTTTTTTTTTTTTTTTTAGCTCTTATTTATTTATTTATTTATTTGACACAGAGAGAGAGAGAGAGAGAGAGAGAGAGACTGAGAAAGGGAACACAAGCAGGGGGAGTGAGAGAGACAGAAGCAGGCTTCCTGCTGAGAAGGGAGCCCAATGCAGGGGCTTGATCCCAGGACCCTGGGATCATGACCTAATCCAAAGGGAGACACTTAATGACTGAGCCACCCAGGTGCTCCTGTATTGGAGTTTCTTATCAGGAAATAACTTACAAGAATTAGAACATGTAACTTAAAGACTTTTAAAAATTTAATGTTGGGATGCCTGAGGTGGCTCAGTCAGTTAAGTGTCCAGCTCTTGATTTCAATTCAGATCATGATCTCAGGGTCATGGGATCGAGCTCTGTGTCAGGCTACCTGCTCAATGGGCAATCTGCTTGAGATTCTCTCCCTCTCCCTCTGATCCCCCCCTATCTTGTGCTCTCTCTCTCAAATAGATAAATCTTAAAAAATAAGAATTTAATGTTACTGTGTTCTAAAATACTATTTTTACCACATATTTTTATTTGTGGATGTAGGGGTGAGATAATTTCTTTGCTGGTAGAAAGCAGGAAAAAAATTAACAAAAATAGAGATGACACAGAAAGGTGGAAGGCTAGCAGGTCCCAACACTTAGCTGTTCCACAAAAACACAGAAAACACTAAACAACTTCAGACTGATTTAAAAAAAAAAAAAAAGAAGAAAGCTCGGGGAAAGCTCTAGACTATAATGAAGAAGCAGCAAACACCCCATGGAGCTTAGAAGCCAAATAGGGCCCCACAGAAAGGCATATATCTGTCACCCCACCCCACAGTCCTGTGCAGCTTTGTGTCAGGATGTATTTCCTCAGAGGATTTCCACCATATGGGGGGGAAAAGGAGAGCAGGAAAACCCCAGTAAACTTTACCACTGTGGACATCTAAAGCCTTTGCTACTCCCATAGACTTCACTGACACTGAAACCAGCTGAAGAAGCTTCTGGGAGTCCTTGTCGGTGCACAGCTTCCTACGCTATAGCTCTTGCTGCAGTGAGACCTGTGCCCGGGAATCCCGGTGCCAAGTTCTCTAGGATCAGGATGTTAGGGTGCCTTGCCATATACAGGGCCAGAGCTACACTGTTCTGTGCCCTGCTCCAGGTCCCAAGTCATGGTTTTGTCCTTATGGGCACAGCCATCACTGCTCTGAGTCCTGTCCCTGGGCCCGGCATCACAGAGCTGACCCTCCTTTATCAGGCTGAGCTGTTGCTGCTCTGGAACTGGTCCCTGGGTCCCAATATGTGGATTTAATGGGCTACTACCAGGGACATGCTGCTGCAGTTTTGTGACTGTCCCCTGGGGCCAGAGTTGGGATTCTGACCCACCATCCCCAGGCTGTGCTGCTGTTGCATTCTATACCCTGTACCCAAGCCACCACCATCCCGTCATCTCAGGGCCCTTCCTGCTGCTGTGCCTTCCCACAGGCCCCTGCCGAGTCACTGCAGTGAATCCCGGAGGAGCAAACCCTAGCATCCTAGCAGTCCGTGCAGTGGCTGCAACAGTTGTACCTGTACCCCGAGACCCAGGCAGTGTGGTGATGTTGTGTATGCTTGATCCCAGGGCCCCAGCTCTGCTTCCTCTCTAATGCCAGCTTACCAGACGAGGCTAAGAAGTTTGCCCTTAGCTAGGACTCCCTATCATGGGCGAAAAAGGAGAACAGAGGGATCCCAACACCCATTCATGGCTAAGGATTCCAGTTCTAGCTACTACTGCCATCCTCAGGACCTCCTGAGTTTGGCTACAGACGACCCTGATGTCTGCCTGATGTTAACCTCAGCTGATAAATTTGCATGGAGACTCTGCTGCTGTATATTCCTAGGAACCCAAGCCACTGCACCCTCCAAGCTGATGCTCTCCCAGCCACCTTCAAGTGAAAGTCTTTTCACACTGAATCCAGTCTGAAATGGCTGGGGGAGATGAATGCTCCCTCAAATGTACAGACATTAGCACAAAACATCAAAAACATGAGAATGTTTAAAAAAACAACAACAACACGCAGGGCGCCTGGGTGGCTCAGTGGGTTAAAGCCTCTGCCTTCGGCTCAGGTCATGGTCCCAGGGTCCTGGGACTGAGCCCCACATTGGGCTCTCTGCTCAGCGGGGAGCCTGCTTCCCCCTCTCTCTCTGCCTGCCTCTCTGCCTACTTGTGATCTCTCTCTGTCAAATAAATAAATAAAATCTTTAAAAAAAAAACACGCAAAAGGAACATAGTAATTTCCATTAATGAACCCCAAAGAAATGGTAATCTGTGAATGACCCCCCCACACACACAGGAATATTACCCAGCCACAAAAAAGAAGGAAGTCCCGTCATTTGTAATAACATGTAGGAAACTAAGAACACTATGCTAAATGAAACAAGCCAAATTGAGAAAGACAAATGTTGTATGATATCACTTTTATGTCGTGTCCAAAAAAAAAAAAAAAAAAACAACTAATTGCATGGAAACTGAGGCTGGGGTAGGGAGAAATGGGGTAAAGCAGATCAAAGGAGACACATTTTCAGTTACAAGAAAAGTAGGTTCTAAGGATCCAATGGATGTCAGGAAGACTGTAGTTGATAATATGGCACCACATACTTGAACACTGCCAAGAGAACTTTGGCATTCTTACCACATGCATATGGAAAGAGTTAAGGTGATGGATGTGCTAATCGTCTGGTTCTTGGCCATCATTTCACAGTGCGTATCAAATCATCCTGTAGTACACTTTAAATGCCTACACTTATGTTTATCAGTTATTCCTCAATGATGTTTAAAAAAAGAAATGAAAAAGAAACCATTGCTACATCTCCTAGAAATCTCTATCACCGAACTATTACTCTGTAGTCACTTTGTAACTTCTCATTTGCCTCAGTTTTACATCTTGTTTTAAAACAAGGAGATTGGATTCTTTAAATAAGCAATGGATATAAACTAAATTTTTTTATGATGAGCACAGGGTGTTATGTGTGAGTGAGGAATCACTAAATGCTGAAACCAGTATCACAGTAATGTTTTTTTTTTTTTTTAAAGATTTATTTATTTGAGAGAGAGGCAGTGAGAGAGCATGAGCGAGGAGAAGGTCAGAGGGAGAAGCAGACTCCCCGTGGAGCTGGGAGCCTGATGCGGGACTCGATCCCGGGTCTCCGGGATCATGACCTGAGCCGAAGGCAGTCGTCCAACCAACTGAGCCACCCAGGCGTCCCAAGTATCACAGTAATGTTAACTAACGAGAATTTAAATAGACATTTGGAACAAAAAAAAAAATTTTTTTCCTAAAATTAAATAAATATGTTGGAGGTTCCAAAAACATGTATTTTAATGACAAAAGAGAGGTAGCTGATTTAAAATCATTAAGACCTGGGTCTTGGCTCATTAGCATACGTCAGTAAGACAAAAGCCATATTACTTAATCCAAAGGTCAATTTAAGTGATTTGAGGTTCTAATAGTTTATAGTCAGTTGTCTGTAGAAGGGGATTGTATTGAGTCCACGTTAGCTGACTATTTGTAATGAGCAGTCTCCCTCACCTAACATGCCCTCAAAGGCAGAATTTGTGCATATTCAGCTGACTTGACAAGAGAACTAATAGTGGGGGTTGGAGGCGGTGCCCTTCAACATGCACAAACACTTTGTGGAGAAGAAGCAATCCCACGACTCAGTACTAGAGAGAGCACAGGGCACAAACGGAAGCAGGGCTCCAGCAGGAGGTACAGTTTGCAGGGAGATGCTGGCGCCTGAGAGACTTGATTTATTATGTTATGTAATTGACAGCTATTACGTTACATAATTGACAGTAGGAGAGGAGTGATGAGTTTGCTAAACTGAGAGATGGCAAGTGACACCAGGAAAGGATGGTTGGAGGAATGTAGGTTGTGCAATTCTAGAAACTGCTCTAGATATTAAAAATGATTCTGGAATTCAAATTCTTCTGATAATAAACACCAAACATAGTGGCTATGATTAAAAAACATCTTTCTTTCCCTGCTCAAACCTCTTTGGAAACTATGTAATTCCTCCGAAGTTATTTACCCCTTCCTCTTAAAATATTGCCACAAGGGGCGCCTGGGTGGCTCAGTGGGTTTAGCCTCTGCCTTCAGCTCAGGTCATGATCCCAGGGTCCTGGGATCGAGCCCCGCATCAGGCTCTCTGCTCTGCGGGGAGCCTGCTTCTTCCTCTCTCTCTCTCTCTCCCTGACTCTCTGCCTACTTGTGATCTCTCTCTCTGTCAAATAAATAAATAAAATCTTAAAAAATATATATTGCCACAAAAAACAAACTAAAATAAAGATTCTCTGTCTTGCATCAGTGCTAGTTTTCTTGTCCTTCAGTGTTGGAAAGAGGGATCACACTAATGAAGGGGGGCATGATTCTGTGACCAGTGGCTTGCTGCAGTTTCCGTCTTTTTCTGTGGAACTTTAGACTAAGCAGTAAGCATGAGAGGGAATGGAACTTTCTCATCCATACAAAGAATAGTAGAAGTTAAGACAATAGGGTGCCTTGGTGGCTCAGATGGTTAAGTGTCTGCCTTGGGCTCAGGTCATGATCTCAGGGTCCTGAGATTGAGCCCTGCGTTGGGCTCCCTGCTCAGTGGGGAGTCTGATTCCCCCTTTTCCTCCTCCCGTTCCCTCCAGCTCATCATGCCCTCTCTCTATCTCAAATAAATAAAATCTTTAAAAGAAGTTGAGTTGATAAAAATTGTCAAAAAGGGGGAACAGTTTAAGAGTTACTTAGAATACATTGAGAGATTAAGAATGCCTTTAGTTGTGGAGCATATACTATGAAAAACATTATTGTAATACTTTTAGTGAAAGTATGATTTTTATTTTTATTTTTATTTATTTTGAAGAGAGTGAATGATCTAATACTGCAGTTTTTAACCTAACTTTAATATGTAAGGTTTTAACCAGGCGTGCCACTTCCAGGAACCTTCAAAATGATTTTCCTTACAGCATTATTTGTAAAAGTGATAAAGTTAAACAAATTAACATACCACACATAAGAAAGTGGTTAAAAAAATCAAGTAGTTCTGTATAATGGAATATTATTCAGCTTTTAGAAAATGAAATACACATATGTGACAAGAGGAAAAGTCATCTAGTCCTTTTATTGTTTTTCTTTTTGCAAGAGAAATTGAACAACAGCTAGGTCGTAGAAGAAATAAAAGGTAGGAAGGGGATGAGTGTAAAGAAGGAAGAAAGGAAAGATTCATTAAAAAGAATCATATGGTACATGTTAAAGTTTAACTGTGGTTACTTTTGTGAATAAAATTGTAGTGAATAAGGAAGGACATTTCATTTATTTGCTTTATATTTTTTGCTTATCATTTTTTCAAACTCTTTAAATTTTGAAGTATATTCAAAAAATAAGTATTTTATATATGCATATGCTTTTATTTGCTTTCATTTTATTGAAATAGAATCTATTATTGTATTTAAAGTGACTTGTATTTATTAATATACCCCTCACCTTATTTGAAAAAAACACATTAAGTTTTACAAGCATACATAAAATTCAACAAGCTATCATAAATATAATGTTTGGGAAAAATAAATGATAAGGTGAGATGTGATTGTAAAATAGAGTAACAATGAGGCTTAAAAAATGCGTAATATAATGTCCAAAAATGTTTTTTCCATGTTGTCTGGCATGTAAGAAAAGCACAAAATAGGAGAGATTTATTTTATGTGTACATTAATAAAAGCCAAATGACACTTCTCAGACATGGTATCCATAGTGTCTTGAGAGCTTTAAAAAAACTCATCCCTATTTTACAATTAGAATAAACATTAAGTACGAGCATGACTTACTTGTCCACTTACCCAGAATCAGAGCTTGTCTGAAACCTTTACTTGGTCCACTTTATTATTATATATAGAGGAACATAACCTTCTCCCTCAGAAAAGCAAACAGGTTAAGGTCCTCTAGAACCTTGAATGACTATGATTATCACATTCTGTTGAACAAGTCATGCTTATAGTTCTGTGTTCAGTTCTTGTTTTCATTTTTAAAATACATATATAAGGAACCTGGACTACGTTCAAAGAAACATAACTAGAAGGGTAAAGTCCCTATATATGACAAAGAGTTGAAGAAACCATTCTTGGTTTGGAGAGGTTGAATAAAAGAGGGACACAGGGTTATGGGATATTCAGTTTTAAATACTTAAAGAGAAATTGCCACATAGGAAATAAAATGAATGCATAAACTTGGACTTCCATTTGGAGGTCAGAGAGTGGGAGATCCCAGTTTGATCTGAGAAAAAGAATTCACTGTTAAAACTGATTGCTTCACAAAGTAATGTTTGCTATTTAGCAGTAACTAAGTGACTGAGAGGTCAGGGATAGACAGTTCTAATCTCTAAAATGTTACCTAATCTATGGCCAGGTTCTCCTCTTTCCTTGTATAAAACTAATGTGCAATATCATGAAACACACACACACACACACAAAATGCAAACATAATATTTTTCTTTCTCCATGTAGCATAAGGAAATGATACTCTTTAACACTGAAAAACCAAAGGTTAACAGTTACTTTGTGACTCCTTTTCATCTGGGTAGATTTTAAAGGTCTTTGTCAATCAGAGTTTTCAAGTACTTGAGGAATTTAGCTATTCATCAGAAATAGGGTAGACAAAAATATATAAAACCAATGACAAATAAATAAAATAATATATTCTAAGAGAAATTACAAAATAGCACTCCTTTTACAACATGGATGAAGAAGCAGCTAAATTGATAATCTCAGATTTTGCTTTCTATTGAATTTTCTAACTGAAAAGCCCCAGGCAGGACTTTTTTAGAGAATGGTGTTCTTTTCATAAAGGAGTTTAATAAAGACAGCACACTGCTAAGATCCATGCAATGGTAGATGAACAAATTGCTCTGTGTTTTACTTCTCACTCAACTCCTCCATTCATAGTATTTGACAAGGAGGACTTAAAAGAGAATACTCTTCTTCTTCTTGACCACTCTCCCTCCTCCCCCCCCGCCCCAGGGCAGTTTCTCTGAAAGCTTAAACATATTGGAGTAAGGTGGCATAAATTTCCCTCCTCATTTATTAAGATCCAGTCCTCATGCAAACTCTGCCAGGCACATTATATTAGGTTGGTTAAACAGATATTATACAAGCTTTTTAAGAGAATGAAAATCAGATGACATCAAAGTAGGGATGCGGTATTATTATTCATGTCAGTGCACTGTGATTCTTCATGAACTAATATCTTGCAAAAGAAAAGGAATCCAGGAATGCTGTAATAAATATTAGCCAGCCTGTCCTGACCAGAGATCTATGGGATAAAACTAGGCAATAGAGGCTTTCAGGAACCTAGAGGACAAGTCCATGAATCTCACCAGACAATGGAGCAATAGGTAAATAGTAGCACCCAGACATAGTTTTGGGCACAAAGAGTAGATATCCAAGTGAGGGAACCCAGGAATATAAAAGGTCAGCGATGACACTGAGGTCAGTGACCCTAGCATGGGATCACCACAGCATGGGATCAGGAATCCCAACAAAAAACTTCGGTATGGCAGAGGTCAGGATCTAAATTAGGTACTGAATATACATGGACCCCATGAATGGAGATGGGTATTGAAGTTATTAGGGATGATGCTACCTAAACCATTCTTCCTGAGGCCAGTGGTCTCTGGGTGGGAACTGACAAAAATCAAGTGATTCTTGACAGCTTTCAGATTGGAAATCTAAATTTGATAAAGAAGAATCACAGCAAATTCCTGACTCCTTCACAGGTCTCTCATTGTGCTACTCATGGTCATTGTCGATCTTGAATGCTTCAGCAATCTTACCAGATGACTTCCCTGTGTCTGTGACTCACTTTACCCCAAATACGCATCTGCTGTATATCAGCCATCCATCCTAGACTTGATGTTACCTCTTCACTCCTTGGAGATCTGAATATAAAAATAGGATAAGCAAGCACTTGTATCTGCCTAAATATTCATGTGAACTACATTTGGAACAGTAGTATTCTGAATCTTTATTACTGTAGGATGTCTATAAAATTGGATTTGGCATTTGATTAGAATAATGTTAGAATTATTGCTAATGAGACAAATAAGCTGTTTTCAAAGCTGAGCAGGAAACCCATATACTTTATTCTGAGAAAAACGATGCCGGTGAGCATAATAATCAAAGCTATGTATAAATTACCCATACTCCAAGTAGAAAAGCAGACAAAGCACCATTACACAAAAAAGGGGTTTTGGACAAGTATGGTCAACATTTGGACTCTATTTTCTACCTTGGGATTCATTGTAACCTATCAGTTGTCTTTCCTTAGCAAACATCAAGTCTGTGGACAAGTACACTTAAGTATGTATGCTGAGAGGTTTGCGTTAGGACAAGCTTCATCAGTTGCCTGTTTGTTTTTTAAATATATATATAAGCTGTTATAAACTTCACTAATATCTGAATGAAAGTGGAGACAGTTTCTTTTAGGATTTAATTTTTGAAAGTAAGGACTTGATTTCTGATGGGAAAGATACATGTAAAACAGAAAGAGTTGGTCTGGGGGTTGGTTACTGTCTAGCTCTAGGAGGGACAGTAGGCAAGTCATCCAATAATATGGATTTAGCCTATCTCTGTGATACTCGGGGATTAGATTGGATGATAGAGAGGTACCATTCCTTTCTATAAGGCTGTATATAATTATTGAGGGATAGGTGAAACAATTGGTTGGTTGAAGTTTAATCCTGTGTCCTTGAAATCATTTGTATTACTTTTGAGGTGTCCTGGTATAAACAGCATATGCCAGTGTGTGAGAGAGAGAGAGGGAGAGAGAAAGAATTTTTTTTTTTTTTAAGTCAATGACTATCGGCGGGAGCAGTTTTGCCTCCCGCTGGACATTGAACAACATCTGAAGATATTTTGGGTTGTCACAGAGATGCGGGTGCTACTGGGGGAGGCCACAGATGCTGCCAGACATCTTGTTGCACGCAGCACTGCCCTCCCAAGTAGTTATTCAGTCCAGAGTGTGTCAGTGTTGAGAAATCTTACACACGGTTGTGGCTTAGATTAGCAGCGTACCCAATCCTTCTGGATATTGTGATCCATCCAAAAGAGGCTTGCCATTTAAATCAGATACAGTGGACTACAGATTCCTGCCCCCCACCTGCCTCCACGCACACACACCCAGGGAAAAGAATCTCTCTACTTTCTGTCTGAAGCACTGAGAGTCAGAGGGCGTGTTTGTTTCCATGGTGGAGCTCTTACCTCGTTGGGAGACTAACAGTTCTTAGGGAATCCAGTCTGTGTATTTCTTTTTTATTATTAATTAACCTATAATTGTGTCCTATTATAATATTTTTTATAAATGTTTCATGGGCTACAAAAGAGTGCATTCTTCATTTTCATTTTAAATGTATGAATATGGTTGTCATTACCATTTAGGTTTTCTATGTATTTATAGCCAATTACAAACTAATAGAGATACTTTCTCTGATTACTGTAGTCATCTTAATAATTTTTTACATTTGGGCAGGATTGATTTGGCTCCTTGTGTGTGTATGTGATACATATGCAAAGGCACATCTATATAAAAGAGAACTAAATTCCTATTCCCATGATATCGTTCATACCATTAGAAAGCTACGGTTTTTCTCTGAAACATACCTTTCTTTTTCTAGTTAAGATTCACATTTACTAAATGTTTTATATTCTCCTGATTTCACTTTAAAAGTAGAACATCAGGCTAACATGACTCCTTCTATTAGTTCTACCCACAGGTCTTCCCAAGTTGGATAAATCCCCAATTTTTTTCCTGATTCCTTTATTTTTAAGCTCCATTGTTTTTCCCCCCTTAAACAAAAGAACCATTATTTTCAAAGACAAAGTTGTCTAAGTGAGCTTCTCACTTAACTTTATTTAATTAAATTTATCCTTCATGTGTCAGTCAGATTTAATGACTAACATGCATATCTAAATTTACATTTCTGCATTATGAGATTTCATAAGTTTCTGAAGATTTGGATAAGATTCTGAAGATTACTGTTAGAACCAGTTGGTTCTAACAGTAAAATACTTGAAAAATTTCCGTTACTGTTTCCTTTGTCCTTTTAAGGTAATCAGTAACATTAGGATAGAAATGTAACACATTTGGCCAATTAGTGTTTTCTCCCTGTGCTTACCTCTAAATTATTATTCTACTTGCAAATCTGTGTCTGTTATAATTGCATGTTAAAATTCTTTTCTGAGTATCTGAGTAAATTTGCTATCAAATTCAAAAAGTACAAAGTAATTCTTTTTTACTTTATTGTAAAAAAAAAAGGTGTGTAAAGATATTTTTAGCAGATAAAAGCTCTTTGGAGATAATTTGAAATGAGGAAAAAAAACGTTCTGCAAGTATAATCTGAAATATTTGAGACAGTGTCCAATTCAGAGGCAAGAACATCAGTTGGATTTTGAATCTCAGTCTATATCTGTGGTAGTGTGGCAAAGTGTTTAAGAGCCCAGACTCTGAAGGTAGATAGACCTAGCGTTGAATTTATGCTGTATCTGTGACGAGGTATATCAGATTTGACATATTACTAAAACTCTCAAATCTTTCATAGGTTCAATATTGTCACACCAAAAGTAATACCTCCCAAAGGGTTGTTGAGACAACCAAACAAAATGGCATATGTGCGTGCAAGTGTGTGTGTGTGTGTGTGTTTGTGTGTGTTTAGCAAAGTGGCTGGCAGATAAGAAATACTCAGTTAATGTTAACTGTTACCATCCTCTTTTGCTTTATTGTTAATGCTATGGATTTGGGATCTTCATTCTGTTCCCCAGATATGTACAAATGTTGTTCGTTTGAAATGAATATCTAGGGGGCACCTGGGTGGCTCAGTGGGTTAAGCTGCTGCCTTCGGCTCAGGTCATGATCTCGGGGTCCTGGGATCGAGCCCCGCATCAGGCTCTCTGCTCAGCAGGGAGCCTGCTTCCTCCTCTCTCTCTCTCTCTGCCTGCCTCTCTGCCTACTTGTGATCTCTCTCTGTCAAGTAAGTAAATAAAATCTTTAAAAAAAAAAAAAAGATCACAGCGAAACTTGAGAATCTATGCTATGGAGGATAATCATACAGAAAAACTGAGGCATTATATTATTTCTAAAAAAAAAAAAAAAAAAAAAAAAAAAAAAAAAAAAAAAAAAAAGAAATGAATATCTAGGATATCCTTGAAGAGGTGGGTACACCAAAATAAAGATGAAATGCCCAAAGGGGACAGAGAGGTGGGGGAGGGGGAAGAACAGTTGCCTCTATTTGAAAAAGCAGGACCAAACCAGTGTTCCAAGGCTTTCTCTTCCTAAAATGGCCTACTCGATAGGCACTGATTCATTTTCCATGACTCTGCTCAGGGTACTTTTCCTGATGAGACATTTCTAAACCTTTTGTCCTCCCGCCTCTTCCTTCCATCCCAGCTTCGTAGAGCTGGTCACTCGTGCCTTGAATTCATACTCAACTATCTCTAGATCGTGCCTGGCATGAATAGGTAGTGACTCTTAAGTGGGGGCTTAAGTATATATGCATCTCTCCTTTTCATAGAACATACATCTCTCCAGGTTTATTTCTATAGCTCTAGGGCCTAGTAGGTTGTAGGAAGTTCATAGAATTTTAATGTGTGAATGAATATGGTGGACGCTTGAGTCATGAACACGGAGCAGAGGCTGTCTGAAGGCTGCAGCATATCAAGCTTTCCTGTGTTAGGATAGTGGCCTCAGCCTGCTGTACTACTGAGCTATTTCTGCACCTAGAATACACTATCAGGAAGTGTGTCGTGATCTCCTGCTGTGAGCCTGGCTTTCTGTTTTGTGGTCTTGAGAACCCAGTGGCATGCATTCATGTGAATAAACAGGAGTGAAACACTCTTCTGAAGGACCTGCATGTAATTTTAATGCCATGTGATAGCAATCCAGGGTCGCATGTTTGGCAGGTTTACAAAGGGAATGGACCTTTGTGTGCTGCATTCAGCTGGAGGGCATTGCCCTGCAGCATTTGCTTAGGTCTTTTGAAAGAGGGATTGTGGATTTAAGGAGGCAGGGAAAGCCTTAGGAGTTCTGATGATTTCTGAAACTTACAAATGGGTTGAGAAACCCAAGACAGTCTACAGAAGACAAATGTGTGTAGCAGGTTGCTTGGGGCATTGAGAATAGGATCATGCAGAACATCTATACTAAGAGAAATTTGTTTTGATGCAGTCTTATTTCACTGTTGTTTTGTTTTTGTTTTTCACTGTTAACCTGCCTGCGACAACCTTCTATCATTACTCCCACCTTCATTAGAAGTATGGATCTTTTCTTTTACCAAAACATACCCGTATTTATTATCCATTTCTTGTTCTTTATGTAAATATCCATGTTCATTATTATTAATAAACTTTACTATCCTTAGTTCCCTCTCCCCATTCCTTCTACATGCTTGGAATGCCTGCTATTCTTGGACCCTTCTCTCAGTTTTTTCTATTGTTCCATTTACTCACTAAAGCAGCAGTTAGGAAGCTATCTTACTACTTCAGTCCTCAGTAGTTGTCCAAGCTTGGGTCCAGTTTCTCTCTGTGCTTTCTAAATCCACATCTCATCTTCCAAAGTTTTAGACTCGGGACCATGGAGATTAGACTTCGATTGTTTCAACTTTATTTTCAGGAATGTCTAACTTTGTAAAGCATTCTGAGTGGTTGTGATTGTCGTTGGGTTGATGCAGTCATTGGGTTGTGATTGTCATCGGTTTGCATTGCTGTTGGCAAATACAGTTTATTTTCTAAATAACTACTGACCCCTTTCATCTAATATACTGTGATTGCTTCAGTTATTTCCTATTTTTTGGTCATTTCTTCTCTGATATATTGGAAACTCCTTGAGTATTGAAGCTATGTATTATATTCTCATATGTAGTAAATAAAGTATTTTGAATTTAGTTGATTTTAAGGGAATAATTTGGTTAATTTTTTTTCTTTTTTTTTAACTGTTCATCTTTTAAATTTACCTGGAAAAAGAAGTACAGTTTTGGTGAGGCAGTTGTTTAATGACAAGTGCTATTGGATGGAATAAGAGGACAGCAGCCTCCCCTATGATGTTTTGGATCAGTTAAAGAAACATGAAGCTAGAGACAGAAATGTCCCTGTCCATAAATAAGATTGGCTCAGTCATCATCTTGGCACAAAGCACAAAAAATGTTAGAATACACACACACACACAGTCCTCTTTTTGCACCGTTCTCATATGTAGGAATTCAGGTACCCTGGTTTAGTTAAACAGCATCAGTCTTACAGCACTGTGGTTCAGAGTTCAATTCCATGATACATTACCTGCATGTAATTTGTATGACTTTACTGCTAGTTTGTTCAGTCCATGCCTTGCTGTGTAAATAAAGGATGTGCATCATGATCAGTGATCATACTTCGTACTACTTCAGTGTCTCTCTATGATTAGTCACTGTGCATCCCTTATTCGGTTTGTGGACAGGCAAATTAAAGCCTGTGACATTTTACGAAAATGAGTAATCTGAAGAAGATGGCTAACAAAGATAAAAGTGCATCAAACAAATGAAAAGTGATAATGACTGAAGTGAAAATCGAATGTAAATGGATTGTAATGTAAGCGGATTTATAGAAGAAATAGCTGACAAGGGTATGTTGGCATCACCGCCCCCAGAACGTCTAGGTATGAAGCCAGAGGAACGTAGTGAAGGGGAACTATGTACATACATGAGGAAAGTGGTTTTGACGAAACAGACAAAAATGTCCCCAGAGGAAGTAACATAGCCTAAAAAAAGTTCACATTAAAAGAACTCTCAAAGATACTTCACAACATTTAAGGTACAAAAAAATGTTCAAGCATATGCAAACATAGAAAGGAGTTTAAAATTAACCATGGCATAGAAACGGTACTTTCTATCATTAAGTTATAATGAGGAAAAAAGACCAGTATTGCTCAAAATACTCTTCATTAGTTTCTTATGAAAAACAACAAGAAAATAAAACTTCCAATTTCAGTGTTTCTAACATTTGAAATTACGTTGTACTAAATATTAGTTTTACTGTTTTTTCATTTTCTCATATATTTGTAACTAACCATAACCAAGTTTTTAATGTTTTGAAAAAAATTTTTGAAGGCCACGAAACAATCATAATTTTCCCGTTGATTAGTAAGATCACTTTTACACAGTCTCAGTTTTTGTGAACATTTTTGCTGTCTTGCATAACATATAAAGCAAGGATTGCCTATACATTCTTTATGTGATGGGACTATGCTAGCAAAAGAATGAAGGAAACCCTTTGGACCAGTAAAAAATTCAAGTGCCAGGTTATATATGTTAGCACTGATCCCAAACTTTGAGTTTTTACAGGGCAAGGATATTCCAGACACAGGGACAAAAATGAGCGAGGCATTGGCAGCTTCTTAGGCAGATTCAGCAGTAATCGGATGTAGTAAGTCAGCCATTTTTAAATACCATTTATTAATACCCACTGAGAGATATGGTATTAATGCTTGGCTACAGTGGAGGACAGAGTGGGGATTAAAAACTGAGAATTATGAAAAGTGGAGAACTAAGACTTGAGGAGCTTCAGAAACATGGAAAACTCATCCAGTTTGAGGTTTTCTCATTCTAGTTCTGAATATTCATGTAGTCTGTGTGCAACTATGTTCTGAAGTAAGGATTGATATTTATATGAAGCACTTTCAAATTGAACTATATTCAGCTCAATAAATACATTTTCTACCAAAATAATAATTAGTAATTGATTCTATCAACAGTCAATTTGAAATTCAGGTTTAATAATCTGTAGGATACTACAGTTTCATAAAATATAAGATACAGCATTTCTCTATAGGAAGCATAAAGTCTCATTGGTGATTAAACACATGACTGCATGAAGTTAAATTAGAATATAATTTATTTATAATTACATACCAAAAAAATGCAGATCTTTCAGAGTCAATGAGATTTCAAATGTCATCTAACAGACCCCCCCCCCATGATTCTATCTGATAAGCAATTTCCATGAAAAGAAGATCTTTCCATGAAAATGCATGATCCAGAGTGGCACACATTCCCTAATATTGCCAAAGAGATTCTTTGGGAATCTTCTCTAGTGTGTGAATCAAACAGCAGACTGAACTCTATTTCTGCAGTTGCAGCTCTTTTACAAATGCAAACTACCCTTTGAACCACGTAGATCGGTTTGCAGCCTTAAAGAAGCAACATATTTTACCAATTTCTATACTGTATAGCGCAGATTGAAGCTGTGGCCCAGAGCTCTACTCACCCCCATCTTGTGTTGACTTTTCCTGGAGCTGCTGCTTATTGGCCTGAGTAGATGGAATCCATTTTATTTCTTCTCTGGAGATTACAAACCGTGACATAGATTCAATAGAGGGGGCCTATGGATTGAAGATGGAGGAAGAGTGATAGAGGAGGCACTTCCTCAGTCATATTAATTACATAAGTAGTGGGAAGTATGCTAATAGATGATCAGGTAGAATCTAAGGGAGCAGAGCAGAGTTTCATTCCCCAAGGGTTCAAGTTGATAAGCACAGTTTAGTATTGTTTAAGTTATTTATGACTACAACAGTCCCCCAGAAAAAATGTCTTTGTGGTGCTTTTAAAAATGGAAAAAGATGCTGAATAAGAAAGCAGATGGCAAGTTAAATATTCATAATTCAATGTCCCTTTGCCTTAATCATGTAGTAAACAACAGCTTGCACTGCAGTGTGTGAAACATATTAAGAATATGACTAATCTGTGTAAGTTCATTCATTAGGACATAGGGGTGAATTCTGAAGGTGATAAATGACGCTCGTGGTAGTATTGTAAGAGCTATTGCTAAAAAAAAGTGAACAAATATGAGATGGAATTTTTGTGTCTAAATTTCTGTTTACACAAAACTTTCTTTCCTAACATGTATTTTATTTTATTAAACTCATTTTATGAATCTCATAGTGCCAAACAGCTGACATTCATGCACCTTAAGACTAAAGTAGTATGAGTTTATAGTACATATATTTTTTTAAAAAGTCTCTTTATATGACTTAGGGTTTTTGAGACAGGCTTTTTAATTTGGATGAAATTTCAAATTAAACAAGAACTATGATGAAAAAAATAGTGAGGAAACCACATTTAAAAAATGCTAAACTGCACTAATCATTAGAGAAATGCAAATCAAAACTGTATCACTTTGTACTCATCAGGATGGCTATTATCAAAAACACACAGACAACAGAATATAACAAGTGTTGACAAGGTCGTAGACAAATTGGATGCTTTGCGCATAGCTGATAGGAGTATAAAATTGTACAGCTGCTGGAGAAGACAACATGGTGGTTCCTCAAATAATTAAACTTAGAATTACCATATGATCCAGAAATCTCTTTCTGAGTATATACCCCGAAGAACTGAATGCAGGGACCTAAGATATTTGCATACCAATGTTCATAGCAACATTCTTCACAATATCCAAAATATAGAAACATCTCAAATATTCATCAACAGATGAATGGATAAGCAAAATGCGGAATATTATTAAGCCATAAAAAAGAAATGAAATTCTACTCATCCATAAACAAGGACTGAAATGTTGCCATTTGCAATGATGTGGATGGAACTAGAGAGTATTCTGCTAAGTGAAATGAGTCAGTCAGAGAAAGACAGATACCATATGATTTCACTCATATGTGGAATTTAAGAAACAAAATGAACACAGTGAGGGAAAAGAGAGGCAAACCAAGAAACAGAGTTTTAACTATAGAGAAGATACTGATGGTTCCTGAAGGGGAGGGAGGTAAGAGGTTGGGGGAAATAGATGATATGGATTAAGGAGGGAAGTTGTGATGAGCACCGGGTGATGGATGGAAGTGCTGAATCACTCTATTCTATACCTGAAATTAATATTACACTGTCTGTTAAGTAACTGGAATTAAATAAAAACTTGAAAGGAATGAAACTGATACATGGTATAGCATGGATAAATTTTGTTTAAAAAAAAAAAAATGTCTAGGATGCCTAGGTGGCTCTTGACAGTTAAGCATCTGCCTTTGGCTCAAGTCATGATCCCAGTGTCCTAGGATCAAGTCCTGCATCAGGCTCCCTGCTCAGCAGAGAGCCTGCTTCGCCCGCTTCCTGTTGTTCTCCCCTGCTTGTGCTCTTTCTCTGACAAATAAATAAAATCTTTTTAAAAAATAGGTTAAAAAATAGGTTAAATAGTTACCAGGTCCTGGGGTAGAGAGTAATGATGAGTTATGGTTTAGAAAGCTAGGTTGCTGTGTGTATATGTGTGTGGTGCATAATTTTTCCATATATTATGTGAAAAGTGAATTTTAGTGACAGATCATTTAGGTAGTAAGGATTATTGGAGTGACGTTGCTTTTCTCTTACATTGGTGTTCTGAAAGTTCAATGACATATTCAGTGCTATGAACCATGTAAAGCTTCATTCATTTATTTTATCCTCTTCATCTTTTTTTTAAAATTTTTTATATTCCCCTTATATTGCATTTTTCTTCTTCCTGATGTAGTGTCATATGCATTTTATTATTTTACATTATGTTTCTTATTTTAATTCCAGAAAGATTTTAAGATAACTAAAAAACCTCAAATCTAATAAAATAAAATGATAAAGTTGGTCACAAGACAAAAACATGTGAAAATTTTTAAAAATGTAGTATTCAGAGTCAAAGACGAGGTTGAGTAATGGGGCTGTGTGAATCTATAGGCAGGGATATATACTTCCAGCTGGGCACTTCAGCATGCCGTGATTTATAGGACTTTGGTTTAGCTGTTTGATGTGTGATTTGGTAGTAAATAAAGATTTTTAAATGTGCAGTGGCGAGGGACGAAGTTGGGAAGGGCTTTTGTATGTGACCAGTATATGTCTGTAATCTAGTCAGATGGACTATTTTCCCTTCTAGGAAACTTTCCTACTTCTACATGTTCATGTTTAGGATAAATGATGCCTGTGGTTTCCTAGGGTGTCCTGTGGTTGGTTATCTTCACAATAGCACGTACCCATCTTAAACTCACACTGTTCAGTGCAGGAGCCACAAACCCCATGTGGCTATGGAGCACTGGGAGTATGACTGTTTCTTGGCTCTGAATTTCCGGAATCACACACACAGCAGCATAAATTTAGACTCCAAGTTTGTGAAGAACATAGACCTACTAATCTGATTTATGATGGGATGCTTTTTTTGGTCTGTTTGTTTTAAAACCTTCTCAGACCCAGATCAAGACAAACTCCTTCTTGGTTTGAGGCATTGGTAAGTGAAGATTTTTTTCTTCACCCGGCTATAAGTCTTAGATTTAATGCAGTAGTCTCAGTACTGCCTGAAATGGACATTACAGTACAATTTCCTTATTCTAATTGCATCCACTGCTCTTGCCCCTTCTCAACAGGGCCTAACAGTCAGCTTGGCTCCCTTTTACTCTCAATTTGTTTTTCTTTCATTTTTGCAAACATGCCTGTACTAGATGTGGGTGTTTTTGTATTTCATCCATTATTTCCAAGTGTTACTATGGGAGTGTTTCTGAATTAGCCATTTCTTGATTTTCTGGAGTCAGAAATTTTGTTGTTGTTGTTGTTGTTGTGTGTGGTTTTTTTCTAATTGTGTTCTGCTGTTCAGTGGAACGTTGTTTCAGATTTGTAAAAGGAAGGAGATCAGGGCAGACTTTTAGGAAGATTGTTTTTGGTTACTTGCATGTAAGTAGATCACAAAAGAGAAGACATTATATCAAATTGCTATTTATTTAATGCCTTTGATGTTTGCTGAGAGGTCAGGTTTTATATTGAATACAAATTGAAAGAAAAAAAATCGCTAAATACATACTGTATGTTTCAAATGTATATGGAACATCTACCCTTGCAACTATATTAAAATTTGTTATCAAAGACTCCCACCCTGCCTTTTCAAGAGAGTTTCATAAGTGAGAGAACTATAAGGAGAGAAAATTGAGCTTGTAACATTTGCCAGAATTATCATTTGGCCCATCACATCTCTAAGAAGAGTTGTCTTCAGTGGTTCTGACAGCTTGGCTTTAGTTTTCTCTGAGAATGCAAGATTAGAAAACCAGGGATAGTATTTTCTAGGTGAGAAGGGGCTAGTTAAAAAGGACCAAGGCTATTGGTCTGCATTATATTATACTGATATATCCTTCTTAGTTTGTGTTTTTTAATTTTACATTCATGCTAATAAAGAGTCTCTTTAAAATTTAAAAATATGTTCTAATGAGTTAATTCTCTGATTTGGTGAGGCTGTGTTATGAGATAGTCAAATGATACTCAGTATCAATGACTTGTATCAATACTGTAAGTGAATTCTTAAAAGGTGAAAATGTATAAACAGTAGTAAATTCTCTCCTACTGGGTTTTATTCTCTGAATATTAAAAATCTATGATTAACAAGCGTGCTGTTGTTATTGTTCTATGAAGAAAATGGCCTTCAGTCTCTTAGATTTTGAAACTTTGTAGAAGTATTGTAAATGCTGAAGTTCAATAAATTTTTTATTCACTGAAAATTTGAGTGCCTGTTATGTGAATAATCAGTGATAAATTGAACAGTCATTGCTCTTGCTTAATTGAGCTTAGACTCCAGAAGGGAAGATGGACACTGCATTTGTGATTATAAATAAAACATATAAGGAGAAGTTTAGGATAGTATGAGTGCCTCTATCGAAGTGATTTAAGTCAAGGTGATGGTTCGCAAAATATGGTGCCCAGACAAGTAGCATTAGCAACACCAAGAAATTTCTGAGTAATGCAAATTCCAGGGCCCAACCCAAGCCCTACTGTGTCAAAAATATTAGGGATAACACTTAACAAGCTGTGTTTTTGACAAGTTCTCCATGTGGATCTGATGGCTAAGTTTGAGAACCACTGACCTTGTCACAGTTTCTCACTTACTGATATTTGGAACAGGTACTTGGTTGTGGGGGCCTAGCTTATGCATTGTAATCTATTTAGCAGCATTCTGGGTTCCAACCACTAAATGCCAGTAGCATCTCCCAGTTGTGTCAACAGATAATGTCATCAGATATCACCTAAATCAAGCAGGAGAAGAGAAATAATAAGATTAGAGCAGAGATCAATGAAGTAGAAACAAGAAAAACAGTAGAACAGAGCAACAAAACTAGAAGGTGGTTCTTTGAAAGAATTAATAAGATTGATAAACCACTGGCCAAACTTATCCAAAAGAAAAGAGAAAGGACCCAAATTAATAAAATCATAAATGAAAGGGGAAAGATCATGGCTAACACCAAGGAAATAGAAACAATTATTAGAAATTATTATCAGCAACTGTATGCCAAAAAATAATGCAACCTTGAAGAAATGGATGCCTTTCTGGAAACTTACAAACTACTGAGACTAAAAGAGGAAGAAATAGACAGTCCAAATAGATCAATAACCAGTAACAAAATTGAAGCAGTAATCAAAAACCTCCTAAAAAACAAAAGTCCAGGGCCAGATGGCTTCCTAGGGGAATTCTACCAAACATTTTAAAGAAGAAATGATACCTATTCTACTGAAACTGTTCCAAAAAATGGAAAAAGAAGGAAAACTTCCAAACTCCCCCTACAAGGCCAGCATTATCCTGAAATCAAAACCGGGCAAAGACCCCAGCAAAAAGGACAATGACAGACCAGTATCCCTGATCAGCATGGATGCCAAGATTCTCAACAAGATCCTAGCTAACAGGACCCAACAGTTTGTTGAAAGGATTATTCACCATGACCAAATGGGTTTTATGCCAAGGATGCAAGGGTGGTTCAACATTCACAGATCAATCAACCTGGTAGAACACATCAATAAAAGAAAAGACAAGAACCATATGATCCTCTTAATCGATGCAGAAAAACCATTTAACAAAATACAACATCTGTTTGTGATTAAAATTCTTCAAAGTATAGGGATAGAGGGAGCATTCCTCAATATCATAAAAACCATCTAGGAAAAGCCCATAGTGAATACCATTGTCAGTGGGGAAAGCTGAGAGCTTTTTCCCTAAGATCAGGAACACAACAGGGATGCCCACTCTTGCCACTATTGTTCAGCATATTACTATAAGTCCTAGCCTCAGCAATCAGACAACAAAAAGAAGCAAAAGGGATCCAAATTGGCAAAGAAGAAATCAAACTCTCCCTCCTCACAGATGACATGATGCTTTATGTGGAAAACCCAAAGGACTCTACCCCCAAATTACTAGAATTCATACAGCAATTCAGCAATATGGCAGGATATGAAATCAATGCACAGAAATCAGTTGCGTTTTTAATATATATATACTAACAATGTAACTATAGAAAGAGAAATTAGGGAATCAGTTCTATTCACAATAGCAACAAAAACCATAAGCTACTTAGTAATAAACCTAACTAAGGAGGAAAATGATCTATACTCTAGAAACTACAGAACACTTATAAAAGAAATTGAGGAAGACACAAAAAGATGGAAAAATATTCCATGCTCATGGATTGGAAGAATAAACATTGTTAGAATGTCTATCCTCCCCAGAGCAATTTATACTTTCAGTGCCATCCCTGTTAAAATACCATTGGCATTTTTCAAAGAGCTGGAACAAAAAATCCTAAAATGTTTATGGAACCAGAAAAGACCCTGAATCATCATGGGAAGGATGAAAAAGAAAAATGAAGCTGGTGCATCATGTTGTCAGACTTCAAGCTATATTACAAAGCTGTGATCACTGAGACAGCATGGTACTAACACAAAAACAGACACATAGGCCAATGGAACAGAATAGAGACTCCAGAAATAGGTCCTCAACTCTGTGGTCAACTAATCTTTGGCAAATCGGGAAAAAATATCCAATGGAGAAAAGACAGTCTCTTCAATAAGTGGTGCTTGGAAAATTGGACAGCTACATAGAGAAAGATGAAATTGGAACATTCCCTTACACCATACACAAAGATAAACTCAAAATGGATGAAAGACCTCAGTGTGAGATAGGATCTGTCAGAATTCTAGAGGAGAACATGGGCAGTTACCTCTTTGACATCGGCCACAGTACCTTCTTTCAAGACATATCTCCAAAGGCAAGAGAAACAAAAACAAAAATGAACAAAAATGAACTACATCAAGATAAAAAGCTTCCGCACAGCGAAGGAAACAGTCAACAAAACTAAGAGGCAGCCCACAGAATGGGAGAAGATATTTGCAAATGACATTACAGATGAAGGTCTGATATCTGAGATCTGTAAAGAACTTCTCAAACTCAACACTCAAAAAAACTAACCCAGTCAAAAAATGGGCAGAAGACATGAACAGACACTTACCCAAAAAAAGACAACATATGGCTAACAGACACATGAAAAAATGTTCAACATCACTAGCCATCAGGGACATACAAATCAAAACCACAGTGAGATACCACCTTACACCAGTTAGAACAGCAAAAATTAACAAAACAGGAAACAACAAATGTTGACCCGGATGTGGAGAAAGGGGAGCCCTCTTACACTCTTGGTGGAAATGCAAGTTGGTGCAGCCACTTTGGAAAACACTATGGAGGTTCCTCAAGATGTTAAGAATAGAGCTATTCTATGACCCAGCAATTGCATTACTGAGTATTTATCCCAAAGATACAGATATAGTGAAAGAAGGGCCACATGCACCCCAATGTTCATAGCAGCAATGTCCCCAATAGCCAAAATGTGGAAGGAGCTGAGATGCCCTTCAACAGATGAATGGATAAAGAAGATGTGGCCCATACACACAATGGAATATTATTTAGCCATCAGAAACAATGACTACCCACCAGAGGGGATTATGTTAAGTAAAGTAAGTCAAGCAGAGAAAGACAATTACAATATGGTTTCACTCATATGTGGAACATAAGCAATAGCATAGAGTACCACCAGGGAAGAAAGGGGAATCCAAAGGAAAAGAAATCAGAGTGGGTGATGAACCATGAGAGACTGTGGACCCCGAGAAACAATCTGGGGGTGCAGAAAGGAGGAGGGTGGAGAGAAGGGGAAGAGAGTGATGGGTATTGAGGAGGGCACATGCTATGATGAGCACTGGGTGTTATACTGAATCGTTGAACATTACATCAAAAACTAATTATGTACTATACAGTGACAAACTAAACATAATAATAATAAAAAGGATATTGCCAAATGTTCCCTTGATACAAATTCTTGTTGCCAGCGTCTTGTCTCACTAATAGTCCCCTCCACATACACATACAACATAGTATTCAAGTAACATGCTTTTCCCTTTATCTTGTCATTTCATAGTGTGTCTTAAAGTGCTCTGAAGCAAGTAAAAGGGGATATCACCATGTTCCTTTCACAGAGGAGTCCTAAATAATTTTGCTCTAACATCTAAACACAGAGAATGTGGTCTCTTTAGTATTTCTTTTTTTTCTTTTTGCTTTCAACTTCTTTTTCTTCTCACTTCTCCTCACCCTGTATTTTCCTCCTTTTCAAAGTAGGAAGTGAATGAATATTCTTATAGATTAGTCTTGTTGTGACCTTAAATAGCAACTTACTCTGTATATCTTCTAAACTTAGCAATTTGATGAATCTTATGTAATTAAAACAGAGTTTACTTTCACATAAATTAGATTGAGGCACCTGCTCCTTCCTAAGACCTTTGAATATAATTAAGAAAATGAAAGGTACATTTTTTTCTTATATTAATAGTAAGTCAAAATAGTCTCATTGGTGAATTATGTGGCATAGAATTATCTGTCAATCACAGACTACCTTGGAGATTCATTTATTTCTGAGGCTTTTTTTTTGTAGTTATTTAACCATTATATTTCAAAAACTTTTCCTACGCCCTGATTATAGAGTAGGAAGGTGTTCCAGTTTTTATCTCTAAAGCAAACTCCAAACTATTTTCTGGTTTTCAGATCATAGGGGATCTGTTTGAGGACAGATTGCTAGGAGCCAACTAGATAAAAGTAGTTGCAATTAAAAAGCAGAGATCACTACAATTATAGCAGTAATGCCTTTTGATAGGTTCATAAACATATGTACTTCTAAAATAATTAGATGCACCTGGACCCATGGCATGTTTCTACAGGTTAGTTGTACTGTCGGGTCCAGAACAGGATTCATGTGCCATTAGCATTCGGCTCATACTACCTGGTAAGGTTCAGTGAGGGCCAGTGATATTTTATCACTACTAAGAACAGATTCCTGAGCAGGAAGCAGTTGTATACTAGAGATGATGGATATAATGATGTGATGGTTTTGATAATAATGGTGATAACAAATAATATGTAGTTGGAATAAGCTTCTAATGGGTATGTTTCACAGAAAGCAGAGGGTGATAAGATATGGGTGGTCATGGAAGAGTTAAAACGTTATCTAGATTTTGGACAGAAGATTTTAGATATAACAGAATCTTGTGGGATTTTTGTTTGTTTGTTTTGCATTTTTAAGAGCTTTTGATTGATGACACTGCAGAACTGTGGTGGGGATAGGGGCAGTGGCCTGATGCCATGGGCAAAATATGAAAAGAATCAGAAAGAGCATAGATAAGAAAGATGTGGTCCATATACACTATGGAGTATTATGCCTCCATCAGAAAGGATGGATACCCAACTTTTGTAGCAACATGGACAGGACTGGAAGAGATTATGCTGAGTGAAATAAGTCAAGCAGAGAGAGTCAATTATCATATGGTTTCACTTATTTGCGGAGCATAACAAATAACATGGAGGACATGGGGAGATGGAGAGGAGAAGGGAGTTGAGGAAAATTGGGGGGGAGATGAACCATGAGAGACTATGGACTCTGAAAAACAACCTGAGGGTTTTGAAGGGGTGGGGGGTGGGAGGTTGGGGGAGCCTGGTGGTGGGTATTTTGGAGGGCACGCATTGCATGGAGCACTGGGTGTGGTGTAAAACTATGAATTCTGTTATGCTGAAAAGAAATTTAAAAAAAATTAAAAAAAAAAAAAAGAGCATAGATATGGGCATGGGGATTCAGGGATTCAGTACATTGTGGTCTGAAGGGCAAGCCCTGGTCACAGCCTCATATCAGCACTCAGAATCCCTGAAGATACAGATTATAAGAATCTAGGATCCCTCAGGTTTACTCACAAAAATAAAATCGCATGTTTCCAGTGAGTCCAGCTGGAGATGACAGCTGGGAGATAGGGGACTGTCAGAAAGGAGACAGATGGTGATAGATAAAGACAGGCAGAAAAAAGAATGGGAGACACAGGAAAGAGGTCCAAGAACAACCAGAGGGACCAAGACACTCAGAAGAGACAGATAGAAATAGAGCCAGAGAAAGGATGGCCTGGGACAGGCAGACCCCCATGTACAGAAGCCATGTTTCCAGTTCAACAGTGGGCTACAGGGGTCATGGTGACATAGGCTGAGGTTACAGAAGCACTCACGCCCTCACACTCACACCCCCCCCCACAGGTAATACATCTATGTATATGTAATAGGTGCAGGGTCTCTCAGGCACCAGGAAGGGGATAAAGAGCTCCAGGAGGCATCTAGCTGCCCCCTGTGCGCTCTTGTTTTAATTCATAGCCCTGGATATTTGCTTTTTGTTTAACATATGCTTCTTAGGTGGGAGAGACTATAACCCATTTATTGACTCCTTGCTTGTTCAGAGAATTGTGCTGAGTCCTGAAGACACCATCATTTCCAAGGTCTTTACCTAGCTCTTTCTCAATTCACCCATACATCTGTGCACATTTTTATATTTTATTTGTTGTGATATTCAAAATAAGAGGTAATAGAAATATAAGCATACAGTTCCATGGTTTGTAAAATATTATTTCTCATTTCCTATCAAATCCTGTCTAACAAGGACCAGTGTTTTTATGGTCATCTTACTAATGAAGAATCTGAGGCTTGGGGACTCTGGGTGGCTCAGTTGGTTAAGTGTCTGCCTTGGGCTGAGGTTATGATTCCAGGGTCCTGGCATCGAGCCTGGCATCAGGCTTCCTGCTCAGTCAGGAGTCTGCTTCTCCCTCTTCTCCTCCCCGCTGCTGTACTGAACCAGGCTCTCTGCTCAGCTACCTACTTGCCACTCCCCTGCTCATGCTCTCTCTCTCTCTCTCATGAATAAATAAAAAATCTTAAAAAAAAAAAAAAAGAATCTGAGGCTTACCGATAATTTGAAACAAATGACAGACCTACCAAATAACCAAGAATAGGGCAGGTATTTCTGACACAGGAGTCAGAGGTTTTTCTGCTATACTGCTTGTAGCATCTATTCACAGGCATGATTTTGTTTTGAAAAAAAATCTGTCATCTGTTTAAATAGAATTACTATGTAAAAAATGCTCATTAAAATGTGACAGTATCATAAATGAACTATTAAATTATTGAGGATGGATAATTAGAACTAGATGGGAAGGCTTAAAAGATACAGAGTTTAAATATATGTATATATAATTTATTGTTTAAAAAATTTCTAATTAAAAAGATTCTATTTCAGTATGACTGTAATTTCCAAACTTTCAGTAAATGTAATTAAGTGAGCATCTTCCAAATTTCCATCAGCATGCCCGACTTTTTGTAAGTAGCTTGCCGGTTGTCCTCTAGCTCCTTTATATGGTGAAATGTTTGGAGGTGTATTGACAAAATTATAATTCCCATTTTACCATTTTCATATATTAGAGAGAAATTACTTAGTTAAAAATGCTATCAATGAAAGGCAGCTGAAAATTAAGAAAGCATAGCCTCCCGGGTTTAGGTACCATGCCAATTATATTTTTTAAGAAGTACTTTATTCATATTTGATAAATAATATTTTTTGTGTATTGGTTATTTTTAAATATTTTATTGAAAAAGGAACACTTATGTATTAAAACCTGAGAAGTGATTAAAATCCATATATAATATAATGCTAATACTTCTGTGTTTCTGTATAGATAAACTTAGAATATAACATCTTTTACATAATTGTAAGCAAAATTAACTTGCTTACTTATTTATTGAAGTATAGTTGACATATAATGTCATATGCGTTTCAGGTGTGTAATATAGTAATTTGACAATTCCATACAATGTGTTTACACTCACCATGATAAGTTATCATCTGTCACCATACAAGGTTGTTACAATATTATTGACTATATTCCCTGTGCTGTACTTTTCATCCCTGTGACTTACTAATTTTATAACTGGAAGCTTGTACCTTTTAATCCTCTTCGTCTATTTCACCAGTCCCTCCAGTTGCTGCCCTCTGTGATAATCAAGTTTATCTTGTGTATCTATGAATCTGTTTCTACTTTTTGTTCATTTGTTTTGTTTAACAAATTCCACATACAAATAAAATCATATGATTTTTATCTTTCTCCATCCAATTTAGTTCACTTAGCACAGTACGGTCTAGGTCCACCATTTTGTTTCAAATAAGTTATCCTTCTTTATAGCTGAGCAATTTTCCAGTGGTGTGTGTGTGTGTACATGTGTACCACCTCTTCTTTATCCATTCATCTATCAATGGACACTTAGGTTGCTCCCATTGCTTGGCTATTGTAAATAATGCTGCAATAAACACATACAATTTTTTGAAGGAACAAAATATCAACTACAAAGGTGTGTGTGTGTGTGTGTGTGTGTGTGTGTGTGTTGGACATCCATTATATTATAGAAATGTTGAACTGGAAGTGACATCAAAATCTATCCAGTCCACCCAGACCATTTTACTGGCGAATGAATGGGAGCCAGGAGAGCTTAAATCAATGATTTGAGGTCACATTTTATTAGTAGCAGAGTCAAGACTAGAACACAATTCCTCTCATCCAGTTTTCTTCTCTCATTACTCTGCCGCCTCTTCTCTGCCTACTGCTCTGCCGCCGTTTTATTTATATTAATTTACACTCATTTTGAACTGATGTGCTTGAGACTTCTGCCATCTTGCTGTGCTTATTTTTTTTAAGATTTTATTCATTTATTTGACAGAGATAACAAGTAGGCAGAGAGACAGGCAGAGAGACAGAGAGGAAGAAACAGGCTCCCCGATGAGCAGAGAGCCCGATATGCTGTGCTTATTATATGGGGACACCTAACTTGACCCTAGGCAGGGCATTTCACTTGGAGTAACATTGATTTACAGTCATTCTCAATGACCTCCTGAAATGCTCTAGCATCCTTAAAAAGCTGGGCTTCCATTTAAACAAGTTGATTAAATAGGACGTGCACCCCCGCACTTTCTAATATGTAAGGGTTTTCTCTTCCATCTTGATGTAAGTTGAAGCTCATTGAGCAGAGGGACTGTCTCAGTAATTGCCTCCTGGGTTTGAGTGCTCAGGGTCCTGATGATACACCTATTGACTGGATTCCTCCAAATTCTCAGAGCAGAGGAAGGAGGTAAGGGGTGAGTGAAGTGGGGAGTGTGATCAAGAGGTACAAACTTCCAGAGCCATTTTCACATATAATCTCAACCTCTGAGATGTCATGAGACTGATGTTGATGGAGGAACATCCCAAGAACATGTTTATTTTACTTGTGATAAGAACAAGGGAATTTTAAAGAGTAGAGAAAATATTTTAAGGGTAAGTCCTGTTTGCATTTATGTATTAAATTTGTAGACATTTGTTTAGAAAAGAGAAAAAAAAACTTTTCCTTGAAACAATGTGTCTAGAAAGTCTTAAATTGGATTGAAAAAGAGCTTATGGGCATATATAGTTCATATAAAAAGCCTCATCTAGTTGCATGTAGCCTTCAACCACTTCCTACGTCCAGATCTCAACTCCTGGAAGGAAGGAAAGTGAAGAGAAAATTATGGGAGAAGAGATTCTTTCAACTAATAATTTTTACCCAGTACATTTTGGGTTCACTAAAAGTCAGTATTTGATCAGTTGTGTGTGTGTGTGTGTGTGTGTGTGTGTGTACACAGTCCTGTATAATGGGAATAAATATTCAACATGATAATTTTGAAGCATCATCATGAAAATACGATATTGATGCTTACTAGCTTTTACTCACCAAGTCACATCTAATGTACAATCTAGTTTTTATTTCATTTTCTTTTCTTTTCTTATTTTATTTTATTTTATTTTATTTTTAGTGAGGGTAGTAGGAGGGGCAGAGGGTGAGGGAGAGACAAAATCTTAAGCAGGCTTCACACCCAATGCGGAACCACTGCAGTGCTCTATCTCAGAACCCTGAGATCATGGCATGAGCAGAAATGTCATCTTCTTAACCATCTGAGCCACCCAGGTACCCCAATCTATTATTTATTTTAAAGGGATGCTTAACTAATACGTGTGAAACAGATTATGGATTAATCAGAAGACTCAGTATCAAATGTCACCCTGCTTTTCTCCCTAATCCAATCAGGAATTTTGGTAAATTTTATGATTACTAGAGCAAAATAATGCATCTCAACTTAATAATCAGAGAAACCCACTGATTCATGAGGAGTTCATATTTTTTGTGAATTTAAGCCCCACCACAGATTTTCTCATGGCAGTTGTGTTCACACTGGCACTAAGAGTACATTCTTATCTTGGTATTATTTAGCTTCTCTCCTAATTATTTCAACATTTAAATTAAAAACAACATAGGTAAACATCATTGTAAAGTCTTGACACTTAATTTTCTTTTGTCATGGAGAACAGAAACTGAGATGTTTCCAAAGAGACAAACCAAGGTGTGCCTTGGTGGCTCAGTCTTAGCATCTGCCTTTGACTCAGGTCATGATCCCATGGGATCCAGCCCCACAGTGGGCTCTTTGCCTTACGGAGAGCCTGCTTCTCCCTCTCCCTCTGCCTACAGCTCCCCGGCTTGTGCTCTCTCTCTGTGTGTCAAGTAAGTAATTTTTTTTTAAAAAGGAGAAAAGCCAGGATCAAAGTGTATTGGTTGAACATCTATGACTTTGTTGTGTGTGTTCTTAATCAGGCTTTCTAGTTCTTAACTTACATGCTGGCTTTGAGTACTCCTAGAATATTGAGACTTTTGGAATTATCAGGTATATGAAAGTAAATTATGTTAAAGAGGACCAGTAAAAAAAATAATTTTTTAATTGAAGGGGGATAAGAGGGCACCTGGGTGGCTCCATCTGCTTTCAGCTTAGGTTGTGATCCTGGGGTCCTGGGATCAAATCCGGGTCAGGCTCCCTGATCTGTGGGGAGCCGGCTTCTCCCTCTGTCTCTGTCTCTCTCTCCCTCTCTCTCTCTCTCTCTCTGTGTCTCTCATGAATAAATAAATAAAATCTTTAAAAAGGGGGATAAGATGTATTTGTGCTATGCATATCCTATATATATGTAGTCTGTCTACATATATTATGTATATGCCTATTTTTGTTAAATATAAGCAGTATAAACACCTAAATACTGTTAAATGTAAAATACATGCCAGCAATATATGGTTGGTTGATATTTTGCTGGGAATTCCTTTCATCCCAAGGAATATTAACCTGTTAATAGGTTGTGTAATAATGTTATATAGCCCTTTCCCTTATGCCTATATTCCAGCAGCAGAGACCCATAGAGGGACGGTCTCAGTGATCTGCATATGCTGTAGTAGAGGCTTACAGTTGACAATGACCACTGCAAACAGTTAGAGTCGGTTAGTACCTGTGTGAAACTCCGTGGAGGCCACATGGATAACTTGGATGGACATAGGACAGTCAGTTTCCAGGCTTTGGGGTAAGTCCATTTTCATTCTGCAGGTTTGATTTAGAAATTCTCTAACCACAGGAGAGGCTGCTTCCGTGGCTTTATTGTCATGGCTCTTATAGACTTTTTTGTTCGACCATGCAGGAAGTGCCAGCATTGTGAAACATAAGCTATGTACCAAGCTTAATTCTCCCAAGTGCCTATCAGCCCTTCCCTTAACTGACTCTTCTCTAGGGATGAATAAGGCAACTTGATGGAAGGTGGGACATGATGTACTCTGTCGGGGGATCCACAAAAATGGAAATTTTAAGGAACTAACACCAAATACAGTACGAATCTAAATTAGTGTATGTCTTTCCAAATACAATTTCCCCAACTTTCACTTGAATGACTGAAATTATTTTTAACTCATGAGATTTAATTTTAGCCCGATGCCTGGAGTTTAAAGAAAAAATCGGAAAGGATGGCTGTCTCATCAGGCCACCCTTAGGTATTACTACCTGTAAGGCTCATATAAGGAAACAGACATGTTGGGCACCTTTACCCACATCACTCTGCTAGATGATATGGGTATAAAGCTGAAAAGGATACAGAGTTTCTCTTTAAGAATGGAAAACTACATTTAATTTTTTTTCTCTTCTGCATATAGCAATAAATGTAGTAATTCTCCTTTTTAGAATTAGTAACCATAGTATTCATTTGAATATTCAGTAGTGATGGGAGTTTCAAATTCTAGCTTTATAGGTACTTTCTAGTGACTGATATAATAGGTTTCAGAGGCCCATTAACTCTGCCTGGTGTCCACATAAGTAATCACACACTCTATTGTATGAATGGATTACATTTTTCATAACGACTTGAAAATATAAAACCTTTCTTTCTCTCCCTATTAGTTATTCTCTTTTGGCACATAAGTGGAGGAGACATAATGAAGTACTAGGAATTTTATCTATTTGAACTCAAGTAATATCTCCCAAGGTGACATTCCATGGCTAAGAAAGCAGTCTTCTTGGTTTTGTGTTTTAAAACACACCTATTTAAATCTAGATTTAGATGATGCTTTTCTTGCAGGAATTTGAAAATGCTTAACAAATGTAACATTAATCATTTCTCTTTACAAATATATTCAGGCTTCTGAAGTTTTCTAATTAGCTGTTCTTCTTGGCCAGCTGCGTGTACATGTCTCTAGAAAATTTGCATCATCGTCACGAGGTAGTAGTTACACAGTTGTGACCCTACTATTTGATTCTGGCTCTTTCTCTTGCTGCCGTACCAGCATCCTGAGACGTAGCACAGAAGGGTCAGAGCAGGGCTGCAGTGAACAGAAGCTTGACTTAGCCACTGCTGGGTTTTGTGAATGGGAAGAGAGGATAGTTGATGTGCATGATAATCGGCAAATCTGAGTGCTGTAAAACAATTCTGATCAGTAGATACTGCCTGGTCAAATCAAATTCTGTTTATACATGGGCTGAGTCCATATGGGGGCAGGGACCTTTTCACTTAAAGAATTCACTTAAAGAATTAGGGAAGTGACCATTTCAGATTTAATTCCAGAGTTATAGGACCTTAACTGTGGAGTAAATTTGAGTTCATATCCCAAGGGAAAGATGAAAATAAATGCAACAGAGATGAATTCGAGGACATAAATTTTAGGGACGCCTGGGTGGTTCAGTCAGTAAGCATCTGCCTTTGGCTTAGGTCATGATCCCAGTGTTCTGGGATCCAACCCCACATTGGGCTCCCTGCTTCACCCTGTTTCACTCCCCCTGTTTGTGTTCCTGCTCTCAATTTCTCACTCTCTGTCAAATAAATAAAATCTTAAAAAGAAAGGAATGCAAATGTTATTATTTAATGAATCTTAATTGATGAGCTCCTTTGTGCCTTCTGTGTCAAAAGATAAGAAGACAAATAAGGCAGTGTATTCTTACATCTTGTCATCTCAAAAACTCAACATACTCTTAAATAAATCAGTAATTAATTTCTTTATTTTTCAGTAAACTCAAAACCTTGTGACCAAAAAGAAATTTCTTAGAGGAGTGGGGAGTAGTTAAATGGGCAAATTTTGTTGTCTATAAATTATACCCTAAAAAGCTGATTTTAAAAGTAGTGGGTGATCTTCCTTCAAGAGACAACTCTGTGTATTATTTACCTCATGTAGAAGTATTATTGTAAAGAATAGTACCAGTGTTTACTTATACACCAAGAGATAATGTCCCCTTTGCTCTGATACTGATTATGGAATAATTATTGCTTATAGAGTCAATTCCGGTTTCCTTCCCTCCCTTCTTCCCTCTTTCTCCTTTTCAACCTTCATTAACAGTAGATATTCTTTGATTTAAAAATGCCTTTTCCTTTAGTTCTCTGTGACCCTGTGGTGCTTTGAAATGTCTGTTATTCAATTATATCTCCAGAAATTTTAGCACCTTGCTTTACTTTTCTGAATGTCCACTGAAGAAATCAAATGTTGACTATCCATAGGCACCTCAAACTCAACTTGTTCAAAGTTAAGCTCACTGCCATTCTTTGCTAACTCTACTGTTTCCCAGACTATGGTGAATGATACCATTGTGTGCCAGTCCTTAAATATTCCTCCAGGACTCCCTTTCCCTGATCCCTTCTATCCAAATGATATCCAATTTCAATCAGTTCTACCTCCATATGACTTCTTGGACTCGTTCCCTTGTATCCTTTTCCTTCCATCTTAATTCAGACTCCATTCGTCTTTTTCCTAGCCTACTGCTGCTTCTGCATGTTCTCTTTATATTAGCCTTGCTTTCCTTCAATCCATGCAACTTGTGGTAGCAACATGATTGTCACATCATACTCATCATATCATTTCCTGGCTTAATCTTTTGTTATTGACTTTTCATTGCCTACTAGATTGGAATCCAAATCCCATGGTGTGAAACGTGAGGTCCTCCATGACATGGAGTCTGTCTACAGGACCCTGCTAAATTTACTAGTTTGGTCTTTGTTGTGTGCTGAATGTTTGTTTTTCCAAAATGAATATGTTGAAGTCCTAACCCTCAATGTGATAATATGAAGAGTTGGAGGCCTTGGGAGCTGTTTAGGGCATGAGGATGGAACTCTCATGAATGAGATTAGTGTCCTTATGGGGGAAAAAAAAAAAAAAAGATTGGAGAGCTTCTTTTCTCTTTCTGGCTTTTTGTCCTATGAACATAGAGTGAAAAGATAGCCATCTGCAAATCAGAAAGAAGATAGAGTGAGAAGATAGCCTGCAAACCAGAAAGAAGGCTCTCACCAGACATCAGTTCTGATGGCACCTTGCTCTTTGACATTCCAGCCTCCAGAATTAGAGAAATAAATGTTTTTGTTTAAGTCTCCAAGCCCATGGCACTTTGTTGTTGAAGCTCGAGTTAAGAAAGTCTCAAAAATTATGATACGTTGTCTAGCTCCATCAAGTTTTTGTTTAAACTAAACTATTTTGTTTAAGCTATTACCTTGAATGGTCTTACCCAAAGAGGTGGAATAGTCACCCGCTCCAGCATCAACTGCATTTGGACATTATTCCTTTTCCTCTGAGGGAGAATTGGACACTCCTTCCCACATCACCAAAGCAATGTGTTTCCAGATCATCCTTGTTGTTTAAGGACAACCTCCATGAGTGATTCATCTCAGAGGTTTGTACACTTAGCATGGCTTCAGAAACATACTAAACACAAAGCTTTGGCAAGGTACCAAGAGTTATTCATATTTCTTGCCATTCTTTGAGGCTGAAAGACTTATGATGCTTCAAGAGTTTGAATACCAGACTTTTAAGATCAGTGAAACCCAATAAAGATACTTGAAGAATTGGTTCCTGAGGTTTTTAGATGGAAGGAAGTTGGGTAAAGGATCATAATACTGTCAGCAGCCATTTCTTTGAATATATAGGGATGACCTATAACTAAATATTTATCCATGAGTAGTGATGTTACAAAATTGCTAATACTTCAACTTAAATAAACAAATATAATTTTTTTCATTAAGTGATTTGCTCTTATTTGCTTATAGGACACCACCTGCTCAGTACGAGGAGGACATACCTTATTTTGGTCCATTTATGTCTAATCTATTGCATTAACCTGCAATGCACCAGATTAAGCTATCCCTTTAGGCAATGCTAACTCCCTAGATTAAAAATGCTCAGTCTCCCAGCAAGTTCCCCTCTCCTGACTCTCACCATAAACTGGCATCTGATAAAGGGTTGGTTGCCTAACTTTGTGGTACTTAGATAAGATCCATTCATTGTAATACCCTCTACATCTCTAGACTCAACTGTTTTTATCCTGTATTCCTGTTGTTTCTCATAATGGCTGAGTTTCTAAACTGCTGGAGCCCAGACTGGCATATGTCCTCTGCATTGAGTAGAGACAGTAGCATTCTCTTGTTTACTCAACCTTCCATTGGCTCATGATGGCTCTTTAGATATCCTTTATCATGGCTTCAGCTTCCATCAGATCTTCACTGGTTAACCACCAGGTCACTTTTTTTACCTAATTCTACTCAACATTTCTCCCAAATGACTCAAATGATACAATGTGCCTCTCCCCACTAGCAAGTATGATGTGATCAGAAAGGACCAGTCATAATGTTTTTAGGGCCAGATGAGATATAAATAGAGATGCTTTTTTGCATTAAATATGTAATTCATTAATCAAATAATGTACTGTTAAATGAAATACATTCCATCTTCCTACTTTGGCAAAGATATCTCCCTAACATTCTGGGAAGTCAAGTCTGAATTGAGAATGATCCGACTCCTTTGAATTCTGTGCCCAAACTCAACAATATAGAGAATCAGAACCTGGCATCTGGCATTTATGTCCATCCCCCTTTTCTTAGTACTTTAAGGAGCCCCAATCGTGGATACCCTAGCCAACATGTTGAAAATGTTTACACCTTTCCATAAACATATCCCCCCAATATGCTCATTAAGCCCAGAGTTGTCCATACATGTGGCACAGTCTATCCTAAGGAGGAAAAAAACAAGGAATGAACTTCTGCAAGCTTTAGAAGAGGGCTCAGGTAGAAATTTTTAGAGTCCTAGGCAGGTATGGACTCTGGATGGGTATATTACCATAGATAACTATGGCATCTCCTCTGCCTCATAAAATCCTTGTTCCATGAATAGGAGTACAGAGGAAGAATAGAGGAAGGATTGAGAATCCTGTAAATTTCAGGAGCTGAAGTGTCCTTCATCTAAGGGGGATACCTGATCAGCTTACAGATTTCTTTTTCCATAATCTCAAGTAGAAAAGCAATGCAATTCTACCAACTATTACCCATATTTAATACTCTATTGTCTCTTCTTTATTCATCCTGTACTCTGATTCTTTTTTATATTCCTAGAGAGGACCAATCACCAATACAATCTGCCTGGGAGCAATCACTTTTTGGTCCCGTTTTCGAAAAGATTCCAGGAAACAATATAAAGATAAAATTAATAGGTATTGCTTAATATTTACAGTCCATTTTCCCTGTTACACCTATGTAAGTTTTACACTTGACTCTGTCTAGATTGCCATAACACATACTCTTCAGTCCAGCAGTTAACTCTTCCAGCTCTGCAGTAATGCTGTTGATTATTCTTTAAAGAATACGGTTATCCTCTTGCATACTGTGAGCTTTGGAGTAAAAGTACATGTTAAAGTATGACTAAAAATTAGAGTAGATCTTAAAGGCAATAGAACTGCTGAATTTTAAAAGACCTACTGTAATTTTCACACTGAGAGGGGAAAAGTTATTGAAATAAATTGTACTGTGTCAAAATATTTAGTACAGTATATAAGGATTAGTGATAATAGTCTAATTATCCTTGCCTAACTCTGAAAAACTATATTCTAAAGGGCGCCTGGATGGCTCAGTCAGTTAAGTGTCCAACTCTTGATTTCACCTCAGGTCATGATCTCAGGGTTGTAAGATGGAGCCTCCCTGTTGGGTTCTGCACTGAACATGGAGCCTGCTTAAGCTTCTCTCTCTTTCTCTCCCACTGCCTTCCCTCCCTGCTGAGATGCACACATGTGCTCTCTCTCTCTCTCTCTCTTAAAAAAAAAAAAAAAAGAGTAAATAAATTTTATTTTAATATTCAGGACGGGAGGGTAGGCCAGGAAAAAAAAAAAGAAGAAAAAAGATTTAAGGAAATGCCAAATGTATTGAAATGGAAAGTGACATGATGAGCATAATATTTTGGTCATTTAGTTAATATATATGCACGTAGGATTCGAGTTTGCCCGGAGTTAAATACTAGCTTCCCAAATTAGTTTACTTTCATAGTAATTTGCCCTTTTTTTTTTTTTAAAGATTTTATTTATTTATTTGACAGAGATCACAAGTAGGCAGAGAGGCAGACAGAGAGAGAGGGGGAAGCAGGCTCCCCGCTAAGCAGAGAGCCCGATGCGGGGCTCGATCCCAGAACCCTGAGATTATGACCTGAGCCGAAAGCAGAGGCTTTAACCCACTGAGCCACCCAGGCGCCCCTAATTTGACCTTTTAAAGACCTAATGTAAAATTCCATTATGGGTAACAATGTTAACTGTGTTTTATAGAATTCACTATTAACTATTTAGGGAACTAATAATTTAAGAGTGTGAAAAAAAACATTGTTTTGGATCAGTGTCACCAGATGTTTATCTACAAATCCCTGATTGCCTTATTTTCCACCTCTAAAAAATAATAGGCCTATGCATTACAAACTGATGTGGGAATATCACTCCATACAAATCCTTATCCTCCTGTCTCCTATCTGGGACCTCTCAGATTCTTTAAACTGCATTTTGACATGCCTGAGGTGGAAGTTAGAATGCAATATTCCTGAACTTCTAAAATCACAGAAGCCATCATTTGAAGCACCAAGTAACATTTTGCAGAGCTAGCATTCTTCAGAAAGTAGAGAAGTGCTTTAATTAAAACATTTCCACATATAGAAAATTTCTACTAATATTAATATTCCCCAGGTTATACTAAGCATCTACTCCTATTTGATGTATCAAGAGTAAAGCAATTTAAGTTATTTCACTTTTTGGAGATTATTGCTAAAAGATCTTTTCTATAAAAGCATCCTACAAAAAACAATATAGTCTATCTATAGTGCTAATATTTTTTATGATGAAGTTAACATTTGAGATGACAAAATAATATAAATCTGATTACATTTGTGAAAAATCAAAAAGACTCCACAGAATAAAACCTCAGTTTCCTAAAATTTGTCTTTCTAACTATGTAACCACTGATTTACATAAAAAGCTTGAAACACTGTAACATAGCACTAAATCATAGATGTTGTTGTTGGAAATCTAATTCAATGCTGGGTCCTTCTCTATTTATCCGTGTAATGAGAATCAGGTTACTCTCTACATGGATCTCTCTGCATTTGTTTGCTCATAGATTAAATGGTGGTGATATTATCTTCATTCAAAGGTTATGATATTAAAGAGGTGACCCATATATTGAAAGTACCTGGCCTATGATGGGGATATTGATTATAGTTTACCTCTCTTCTCTATCCATTTCCTTAACTTTAAATACTATCCTGAGGAAGTACCTAGATTTGTTAGAAAATGTGTAAGTTCCCTTAGAAACTTGGAGAGCACAGGGAAAATTAAGGGTAATGATAAAGAAAGAAGTATAAACAGCGTTAGTGCCAATGAAGAGAAAGTATAAATACATGTACACTCAGGCACACATGTCCACCAAACACAAGCATACTACAAATGAAATAGGTCATTAAAAATGGGAGACAGTAAACTAGGATAGTCCCTATATTTGTGGGATTTGATTGAACCATACTGCTATTTATTTTTTTAAAGATTTTATTTATTTATTTGACAGTGAGAAAGAGATAGAAGTGGACGCAGAGAGAGAGGGAGGCAGGCTCCCCGCTGAGCAGAGAGCCTGATGCAGGGCTCAACCCCTAGACCCTGAGATCATGACACGAGCCAAAGGTAGAGGCTTAACCCACTGAGCCACCCAGGTGCCCCCATACAGCTATTTGATGTGCAAACTTAAAGACACAGCACATTTAAACAAAATTTTAAAAATTATCCTTAGGTGAGTTACACTTGTGTTTGCTTTGAATTTTGTAGCAAGTTTCATTATGTAGAACAGTCTGTACACAGGTAGGAACTTGTGAAAGCAAAACTGTAACCCTTAGCAAACAGGAGAGATTACAAACATAAACTGAGATAACAGAATCAGGGCCTTGTTAGAATACTGTGTTTCAGATTTGCTAAATTATGTTAGGAGAATTGGAGGGAATAGGAATAAAAATAAAATATAAAACTATGACTTTTTTTAGTTTTTTTTTTTAATTAACATAAAATGGGGGCGCCTGGGTGGCTCAGTGGGTTAAAGACTCTGCCTTCGGCTCAGGTCATGATCCCAGGGTCCTGGGATCGAGCCCCGCATCGGGCGCTCTGTCCAGCGGGGAGCCTGCTTCTTTCTCTCTCTCTCTCTGCCTGTTTCTCTGCCTACTTGTGATCTCTATCTCTGTTAAATAAATAAATAAAATCTTTAAAAAAAAATAACATATAATGTATTATTAGCCCCAGAGGTACAAGTCTGTGAATCCTCAGGTTTACACACTTCCCAGCACTCACCATAGCACATACCATCCCCAATGTCCATTACCCAACCACTCTCTCCCTAACCTCCTCCTCCTGGCAACTCTCAGTTTGTTTTGTGAGATTAAGGGTGTCTTATGGTTTGTTTCCCTCCTGATCCCATCTTGTTTCATTTTTTTCCCTTCCCTACCCACCAAACCCCCCACTTTGCCTCTCAAATTCCTTATATAGGGAGATCATATGATAACTTTTTTTGATTGACTTATTTCGCTCAGCATAATACCCTCTAGTTCCAACCACATCATTGCGAATGGCAAGATTTCATTTCTTTTGATGGCTGCATAGTATTCCACTGTATATATATTTTATATATATGTATATATATAATGTATGTTATACATTATATATATATGTGCGCATATATATACACACACACCACATCTTCTTTATCCATTCATCTGCTGATGGGCATCTAGGTTCTTTCCACAGTTGGCTATTGCAGACATTGCTGCTATAAACATTCAGGTGCACGTGACCCTTCGGATCACTACGTTTGTATCTTTGGGGTAAATGCCCATTAGTGTGATTGCTGGGTCATAGGGTAGCGATATTTTCAACTTTTTGAGGAACCTCCATGCTGTTTTCCAGAGTGGCTGCACCAGCTTGCATTCCCACCAACAGTGTAGGAGGGTTCCCTTTTTCTGCATCCTCGTCAGCATCTGTCGTTTCCTGACTTGTTAATTTTAGCCATTCTGACTGGTGTGAAGTGGTATCTCATTGTGGGTTTGTTTGTTTTTTTTAAGATTTTATTTACTTATTTGACAGAGAGAGAAATTACAAGTAGGCAAAGAGAGAGGGGGAAGCAGGCTCCCTGCTGAGCAGAGAACCTGATGTGGGGCTCCATCCTAGGACCCTGAGGTCATGACCTGAGCCAAAGGCAGAGGCTTAATCCACTGAGCCACCCAGGTGCCCCTCATTGTGGCTTTGATTTGTATTTCCCTGATGCTGAGTGATGTGGAGCACTTTTTCATGTGTCTGTTCGCTATCTGGATGTCTTCTTTGCAGAAATGTCTGTTATGTCCTCTGCCCATTTCTTGATTGGATTATTTGTTCTTTGGGTATTGAGTTTGATAAGATCTTTATAGGTTTTGGATACTAGCCCTTTATCTGATATGTCGTTTGCAAATATCTTCTCCCATTCTGTCAGTTGTCTTTTGGTTTTGTTGACTGTTTCCTTTGCTGTGCAGAAGCTTTTGATCTTGATGAAGTCCCAATAGTTCATTTTTGCCCTTGTTTCCCTTGTCTTTGGTGATGTAAAACTATGATTCTTAAAAAGTTAGTTAGAAGGGGTAACAAAAGACTTAAATTGATTTTTAAATTCGAGTATTTAGAATATTCTCAAATTCAATTTCATCTAGTGAAACACTGTTGACTGGATTTTAGATGACAGTGTACAAAGTATCTGATGAGATAATGAAAATACATGACAAATTTACTGGTTGTCATTTTTCACTTTACAACTTTTGTTTGTAGTCAATTTGAGAGGTCTGGTGTTTAGAAGGTATTGCCTGTCTTCTGTTCGGACTAAAAGCTCTTCTACTTTTATTTTTGTTCAAAGAATTAGCATCCTTTCAAAAGTTCTGTAGTCACAGATTGAAATGCCTTTGAAAAAGCTTATCTTGATAGTATTTAAGAGACTATTTTCTTAAAATTTGGAAATCAGTTGAAGTCTATACATTTATTTTCATTTTAAGTGTATTGGATGGATTACATTTTAAAATGAAATGTGTGACAGATCTTATTTTAAGGGGAAAATCGCTCATGAAATAGAATCATTGCTCCTCAAAATGTCCTTTTAGAATTTTTGAACTATGAATTTCGTTTGAGTTACAACAAACAAACAGGACCTAGATCTGTACAAGTCCTGTGTTCTGCAGCAGGAGCTTTGAATCTGGGTAGCGATGCAAAGACAAAAAGAGAAAAGTTGCCTGTTAGTCTTTTTATATATCGTGGGTATTAGCTGTTTCACTTTAAAACTTTATAGAACAATGTATTTCAGGGCAGACACATTGGTAAATCTGTTTCTGTAGCCAAGAATGTAAGAGGACAGCCCAATCTTCTCGTTTGGTAAATCTCATTTATCATCCTGTCTCTGCACCATCTTCTCCCAGTTCTGTCCTGGACCAGGATCTCTGGCACAGAACGAAACCTGGACATAAAAGCCTAGCATACGAACAAGTAGATGTCCAAATGTTTGAAAGTATAGATGTGCCTCTCTCATTGGGCACTGGTTGAGAGGGCTGAAGCCCATTATTTGTGATTGCAGTTCAGATGAAGGGAAGAAACTGTGTCCAGATGAGAAGCAATTTGAATGTGTGTGTGGACTTGGATTTTTAATAGCTTCTGTCCCATTCCATCCCTGTTCGCCTGAGCATTTCCCAAGCTGATCTCCCACCGCCGAGGCCACATCTACGTTATCCTTTTTTCTATATGGCTCATTGTTTTCAAATTTTGGTTTTCTGTGCTCTTTTCCCAAAAGCAGTCACAGTGAGATTTGCAGTTTAATAAAAGGTCAGTTCAAAGATGGACCCCTAGGAGCTTCAGTTCTTAAATATTAGAGTAATTTAGTATAATATTTGGTCTTCCATATTTACTTCTTCTTAGTTCTCCCTCATCTGAAGATGCATCTGTGTTAGCTAGAATTTGATTCTTTTCAAATGTATTTTGACTGTGTCATTCATTTGTCATTCAAATCTGAAGGACAATAAATTTAAAAAAAATGTAACTCAAAGAATAGACAAATGGAAGGTTGAAGTGTTGAGCTGTGAATGAGTGATAAATGTGGTCTGTTCGTGAGACCATACAGGACAAACTGCTACCGTGTGAGAAAGAACATGCCTTCCACAAGAGCAGAGGGGCAGGTCTGCTTCAGTGATGCATTCAGCTGTGAGGTGGGGGAGGTCACGACATGGGACAGAGACAGTTGAGGAGAAACATGCTGGTAGCACGCCACTAAGAAATAGTTAGGGTATCTGTTGTGATATCTGCTGGGAATATGCACTCAGATGCTGTCGAGGATGTCGGCAGGGACCAGATATTTTTATCTGGCTTTTTAAAACGTTGATGACAAAGCAGCAAACCTGACTAGTAGAGAGAAGATGATTCTATCAATGATTCTGTCAATTCTATCAAATGATTCTAATCAAAATTAAGAATTATTTCAGGTGTTACTGCTGTTGTTTACTGTTATAGGTTCTTCTATCACACTTTTTAAAAAAAAATTTTTAAGATCTGTTTTATTTATTTGAGGGAGAGAGTGACCGAGAGAGAGAGAGAGAGCACAGGCTGGGGAAGAGGGAGAGGGAGAAGCGGGCTTCCCCCTGAGCAGGGAGTCCAAGGTGGGGCTCCATCCCAGCACCTTGGGATCATGACCTGAAGACAGACACTTAACCAACTCAGCCACCCAGGTGTCCCTCCTATCACACTTTTAGTATATTCTATATGTATCCATGGATACATGTATTTGTCTATTTAACTTTTTACAATGTTTCTTTATTTAACATATTTAAAATTTAATCTGCCCATGTCTTCCAAAAGAGTCACCTTTCTCGTTTTGTTGTCCTCATGACTTACCGCTGCAACTACTGTTAAAATAATTAAACAAGAAGGCCATTACACTGAGGTGGCTCGAATGCCTTGGTAGTGTATGTACACAAACCAGTACCTAAGCCAGAGTCCGTGTACTAGGAGCCAAGAAACCAAACCAAACCAAAGAGCAGTGAATCACGAACAGCCAATTAGGCTTTCTCAAATAAGGCAACTGTTTATTTATAGCCGATCGAAGGTCTTGTTTTATTTCTGTGTCTTCACTATAAAAACTTTCCCCCTGGTGCTGCCTGCAGAGAGATCCTGGCATTGTCTATTTTGAATCGATGTTTGTTGGAATAAACTCTTGAAAATTCTTATGGGCCTCAATTTATATTTTAATCCTACCTCTTTCTCCTGAGAAGCAGGTCTCTCTAGTTCCGTTTTGTCCTTATAAGTTATAAACAACTTATGAGTGTTAGTGTCTATCAATAATCAGAATAGAATCTAAGCAGTAATATTTCTTCTGGTGAGTTTGCTGATTTACAAAATTCAAAATTTTTTCATAACCTAGCTTACAGTGGGTATATTAAATGACTATAAGTTGTAAGACTTTCAGCTCAGTTAGCGAAAAAGGATTATTTTCTAGCCATCAGAAGCAGCCTGCCTTGAGAGGAAGCAAAGTGGGAAAGAAGAAGTATGCCTTACTCCTCAGAAATTATTGTATTAATATTTTAGCAATCACCTGCATGACAACACATATACCTAATCAGCTCTTCTCTATGTATATTTCCTTTGATTCTCCTAGGACAGTGTGGCTGATCTTACAGAGGGAGTTCTCCATTTCCTAAGTTCCTTAGAAGCAGATAGGACAGTGCAGGGACCTGGGTTTTGCCTCTTCTCTAACCTTGCAATCTCAAACCTTGAAAGCTGCTTTCAGTTCCTAGAATGGGCCACGGTTCTTTCCAGTTTTGATGACTTCATCCATATTGTTCCCTATTTTTAGAATATTCTTCCCTTCCTATTAGACAGCTCTCTCACATTAAGGCTTACTGAAAATATATATATATAATTTTTTTTCATTTTGGGGCTTCTTCCCTGAATTTACTTCTCCTGGCCCGAGATCGGTATTCTACTATGTACCTGCCGAATGTTCTGTGCTCACTTTTTAGTAACGGTCGGCTTTTACATGGTTTAATTCATTTGGACTCATTCCAGCAACCTTCTCAGTCAGTAATGTTACTTATCATCAACCTCTTTTTATGCACGAGGAAACAGGCAAAGAAAATTAAGTAACTTTTGCCCAGAGTCTCACAGCTAACAAGTGATTGAATGAGTTTTGAATATAAGAGGTCTAGCAGAAGAGTTCATACCAGTGCTATCTAATAGAAACCTAATGTGAGTTACAAATGCACTGTGATTTTTAAATTTTTCTTCTAAAGGACACATTAAAAAATGAAAAACAGGTGAAGTTAATTGTATTAATATATTTTGTTAAATATATCCTGAATAACAATTCAGTATTAATCAGTATTTTTAAAATGAAACTTCTTATATTCTTTCATATTGAATTTTGAAAATCCAGTCTATATTTTACACTTAAAATATATCTTGATTTTTGGCTAGTGTCTTAAAATATACGGGGCTAATTGCAACCTTTACTCAGCAGTGCAAGTCTTTACTCTTAATCACAATACTTCTCTTTGTATTGAAATAGTTTTATTTGTCTGTGTCCGCCATTGAAGAGTGAGCTTCTTTACTGTGTGAGGATGTGTTATTCATAGATTTTTTTTCTTATCCCTAGCAAGTAGACCAGTTAGTACCTGATATATAGTAGAAACTTCATGTTAATGAGTTTTATTGCTCAAGTATTTTAATCGCTTCAGCGTTTACAGATTTATGGATACAGTTTTTTTAAGGATTTGATTTATTTATTCCACAGAGGGAGACACAGCTAGAGAGGGAACACAAACAGGCAGAGTGGGAGAGGGAGAAGCAGGCTCTCTGTGGGGCTCAAACCCAGGACCCTGGGATCATGACCTGACCTGAAGGCAGATGCTTAAAGACTGAGCAACTCAGTTACCCTTTAAGGATACAATTTTTCATCATGGTTGAGTTGAAACTTCGATTCAAAATGCTTGAACAAATTTCTAAATGGCACACATTTGCACTCTTGAGCTGATCATGGGAGAAGATTGAGAAGGCATTCAGGAAGATGGTTATAGTTCTCAGGAGTGTATTGAGGAGGGCATGTGCTGTGATGCACACTCTGGTTTATACTTAACTAATGAATTGTTGAACATTTCATCAAGGACTAATTATGTACTATACAGTGGCTAACTGGTCATAATAAAAAAATAAAATATAAAAAAGAATATAAGATTCCACTTAAAATGTTGGCAAATGCTGTTTCACAAAACCATATGTTGATATAATAAATGAAAACACAATCTGAAAGTGTTCTGAAAAAATGTTTTATTATTATAGAATACAGTATTCTGTTATAATTGTTTAGGAAAAAAGGGAGGCAGAATTAGGATTGTAATATCATGTTTGATAAAATCATGAATGAAACCATGCCTCAAACATAGTAGATGCCCAATAAGTGTTTTTAAACTTGATTTATTTGAGCCAGGGGTAGTAAGTACAACTCATGCAGGTGTTCATTATTTATTGGGAATCCTATCCAGTGAGCCATCAGTTTGGACAAGCTGGGACAGTTCCTCAAAATGAACTCCATTATAGTCAAATTGTTCCATCTGTTTTCCCTAAATGAAAGAAGCTTCCCTTGATGCTAGTCAAAGAGTGAGGGCTCCTTGACTCAGAACCAGATGCAAGCTTAATACCAGTCTTCCATTTCAGCACAATTACATTCTTGGCAGCCTATGAGGCTCATGGGGTAAACTTTTTATAACAATTATCAATATCAGCCAATTTTTCAGAATGGGCAAGAATAAACTTCAGTGTCTCCAACATGAGTTTTTAGTCTTCCAAAGGCTTTCTCTGGCTGACTGCCATCGAGAATATGTAGGAGCTTAAAGAGTGCAGTTTTATGTAACACTCTGGAAACCAGCTAACTTTATCTCTACTTAGGTTGTAAAGATTTAATCATTTTAAATTAACTTTAATGTTGGTTTAGTGTACTGTTTTTGTGAAAACTGATTTTTTTCCTCTGATATTTTATATACAGAATTGCAAGGGGGTGTGTGTGTGTGTGTGTGTGTGTGAGTGAGAACATTTCTCTAGCAGTGCTTAAAGGTTGGCCTATCATTGACTCCCTCATAAAACTATTGTGGCAAAAAAAGAAGGTAACTTATTGATGGGCTATGGCCCAATGAGAACCCAGGACTTTTGGATTTCTGGTGGGCCAGGGTGTGTGTGAATTGGAGTTGAAGTTTCTCTTAGGAATATAATTGGAATTTAGGGTGCTGTGAGATGACATTAAGTCCTTGAATCCAAGAATGGCTAAATCCTGTCATTATTCAGCATTCCTTATACCTTGTGACCTCAGGTAGATCACTATACAAGGAAAATACCAATTATAAACACATAGTTTTATTTTTAACCAGATGTTCATAACAAGAAGAGTGTACGTTCTTTAAATTGTGATAGAGCATCTAGACTTTTCTGAAGGTTTAAGTGAAAGTTTCCTTTTTACAAAAGTCTTAATCTTAGCACCAGACTGCTCTAAAAACTAAAGCCATGAATTCACATGAGCAAAGGGTGAGAAGTCATAAGAGTTATCTTGTCTTTCAATCAGGCTTTAAAGGATTCAGCCCATGTAGGCAGAAAGTGAAAAAGATACCAGAGACTATATGGATTTGAGCTTCTCAGAAATTCAGATGCAGAGTTTATGTTTTTGGACACAGAATAGATAAAGATGTAATTTTGTGACAACCACAACTAGAAGTGGTGGGAATGGAGCTGTAAAGGAGCACAGATTTGTGTGTTATTGAGGATAAGCTAGTATAAATTCAAATTAGACCATTATAAACTTTAGGATGTTAAATGTAGTTCCCATGGCAACCATAAAGAAAATAGCTACAGAATATACCCCAAAGGAAATGAGAAAGGTATTTAAACATTTCACTACAAAAAAGATCAATTAAACATAAAAGAAGACTAATGCAGGAAATGAGAATAAAAACCTATAAGGCATATAGAAAACAAATTTTTAAAAATGACAGAAATCAGTTTTTCCTTATCAGCAGTAACTTAAAATTACCAGTAATTAAATATAAATAGATTGAGGGTGGCGACTGGGTGGCACAGTTGGTTAAGCAACTGCCTTAGGCTCAGGTCATGATCCTGGAGTTCCTGGATCCAGTCCTGCATTGGGCTCCCAGCCCCACAGGGAGTCTGCTTCTCCCTCTGACCTTCTCCCCATCTCATGCTCTCTCTCTCTCTCTCTCAAATAAATAAATAAAATCTTAAATATATATATATATATATATAGATTGAACTCTCCAATAAAAAGATGATTGTCATAATATATTAAAAATATGATCTAACTATGTGCTGTGAATAGGAGACACACTTTCAATCCAAAGACACAAATAAGTTGAGAGTGAAAGGATAATAAAAGATATTCCATGTAAACAATAACCAAGAGATCATGGGTAACTGTGCTAATATGGGACAAAATAAACTTTAAATCAAAACAGTTGGCAAGATACAAAGAACAATATTATGTAGTAACAGGAGATTTTTTTTTAAAGATTTTATTTATTTATATTTATTTATTTATTTGACAGACAGATCACAAGTAGGCAGAGAGGCAGGCAGAGAGAGAGAGGGGGAAGCAGGAGCGGGGCTAGATCCCAGGACTCTGGGATCATGACCTGAGCTGAAGACAGAGGCTTTAACCCACTGAGCCACCCAGGTGCCCTATAGTAACTTTTTTTTTAATGTACCACATAACTTTAATATTTTAAGTGCTTATTTTTCCCCTTTCATATTTCTTAGGAACCTAGTGAACACTTAACAAATAAATAATTGAGTGACTAGTCTAACCACAGATTGAAAAATTGTGTGTATTGTCTTGTTACTTGTTGTATCAGAACACACTTTGATAAGGATAAAAGTAGTGCTTATTTTCTGTATCATATCTGCATCTGTGAACACAGTTATCTGCTAGTTGATCCTGTGTATGCTTCCAGCTGTGCCCCAGAGCAATGTTATGAAGGTAAAATGCGGGTGAAGTGAGGCAGGATCTGCAGATTGTGGCTCTTATCTGCTTAATGATGTGACAGTAAGTGTCATATTAGGAAGAGGGACAGGAGTGTTCATTTTTTTTTGAAGCAGAAACATACTGTTCAGTGCAAAGAATCTCGTATCATGTTTTCTAGAAGATCATGGGAGACAAGAAAAGGTGAAATAGAACGTGTGAGAAGAGACATCTGTTCTCTCTGATTCTTTAACTCACTTTAAACTTGGAGAAACAAAGCAAAGTGACAGTTTAACTCATGTTTTGTTGGGCCTAGATCTTTAGCTCTTGCATAAAAGTGAGCAAGCTGTCATCTGTTCAAACAGGTGGTTTGAATTAAATACGTTGACTATTAAAAAATCATAGTTCGAGGGACAGCAAGAATGGAGAATTTAAGAAAACCCAGAGCAATTTTCGTAAGATGAGGGATGGGAACCATCCAGTGCGTCAGAGTTAGAAGGTAAAGTGTTGAGAGTACATGTCCAGAAGTCTCAAAGCACCTGCATACTTCTCATTTTCTTAGTAATTCTGTCCTCAGTATGCTTGTTCCAAGAGACAGATGGAGAGCCTTACCCTCGTGCCTCCCTCAGCAGGCTGCTGTGGGTCAGCTGAGCCCATCTTGGAAACAGGAGGGAGACACTTACACTACCAAGTATTGCTTACCCATGACTTATTTATGACTCAGTAGAGTCTCTCTTACCTTCATAAAGAAGGTTCTTGAAACTTAAAGCTAAGTGAAGAGAGGAAAGAATAGAATATACAAATTAGAGGGCTAGCTAAAGGAAGCAGTATGTCATTAGTTAAGAGATAGCCAGTGTTGCAGAAATTGGACTGGACTTGGAATCCCAATCCAGGAGTTTTAGTTACTTATTCCTCACTGTGTTCACCCCAAGTTTACTGTGGCTTTTCCTGCCCAACTGATACATTACTGTTGCCTTGTCAGACCCTGAGCAGAGGACCCAGCTAAGCATTCCTGGACCATAACCCATGGAAATTGTGAGATAATAAATGTGTGTTGTTTAAAAAAAAAAATTTTCTGTGGCTTTCATTTTTCATTGATAAAATGAAAGGATTGGGCAAGATGACCTCCTTGATTCCTCCTAGCTCTTCAAAATAGTTTGGAGCCAATTATTTATTTATTCTAGAGACTCTCTTATAGAAACAATGTATATAAATTACTGATAAACTAATTAGGTAATCTATATCTGTATGACTAATATATTGAATATATATATTTTTACTTGTATAAAATATACCCATGTGTGATATATGTACATACATGTATATACAAACATGTTTGGGTTTATATACATATATACACAGGTTTATAGACATATATATGTATATAAATCACATTGATTAGAAAAGATTCATGGTGGAGGGATGGACTTTGAACTTGTCTGTGATGTTTAGTAAGGGAGTTTGGTTCATAACAATCACAAGTGGGTTTGGTGTGGGTAGTTTGAGGGAAATAAACACGGTAATAAAATACATACTGTGTTGGTGTTGTAACACTAAGTGATTCATTTTGAAGTGTATGTTTAGAGTTTATCCTTATTGGCAAGACTCATTTGTAAATTCAGTCTGTTCCTTGGCAAATCTGATAACTCTTAACAACTCAACAGGAGACTTGAAACTTTGAGGGAAATTTGTAATTCTTCCAGGATGTGCATCTCTGTATCCCCTCAGCAGTCTCAGACTGATCTGCTGCCAGCATGATTCCCCCCTTCTCAGTAGAACGAAATCTCTGACTACACATCCTGGCAAAAGCACACATTCCTCCTGGCAAGCTTCCCCAATGAGCCACAGAAGTCCTATGATTTCAGGCAAAATCATTTTCCTCTAGGAGAAGCATGATTTGGGAATATGGCGGGACCCCAAGCAAACTTGAATTTTTTCTCAGAATTTTAACAATTATTATGGTGTATTTAATATTATGGACCCGTTCTGCTGCTGCCAAATACCTCCCCTGACCTCATCTCACTCACTCTCACAATCAATTCTGCTTCACTTTCCTATATAATAAAACACCAATTTATGGTAGGTTTGGAGAAGCATTGTTTTTGTTCTAAACAACATTCGTCATATGTGAAATCAGTCATTTACAACAGTATACAGCGTGTAATAGATCTGTTGTCCATATCACTTTGCCAAACTGACCCTTTTCTGACATCCACAAAATTTTTTTTTTCCTTAAAAAATCAACACTCAAGGGGCGCCTGGGTGGCTCAGTGGTTTGAGCCTCTGCCTTTGGCTTGGGTCACGATCTCAGGGTCCTGGGATCGAGCCCCATATGGAGCTCTCTGCTCAGCAGGGAGCCTGCTTCCCCCTCCCTCTCTTCCTGCCTCTCTGCCTACTTGTGATCTCTGTCTGTTCAAATAAATAAATAAAATCTTTAAAGAAAAGGAATCTTTAAAAGGGGAAAAAAAAACCTCAACACTCAACCCTTGGCATGAGTGGACATGGAATTTAGTCCTGTGCCTTGTTGGTGCGCTGCAAATTCTTAACATCCAGGGCAAGAATGTCTACCTGGCCCAAATCAAAAGCAGTGAGAGCAATGAATCTGTAATTGAGAATCCTGGAAAAAAGAACCTTGATTTTTCCAGTTGGGCTTGAAAGTAAGAGGCTGTAAGCTTTCCAGGTTGTATAACCATCTCTTGATTGTGAAGAGAAAGCCTATCTGCATGAGCCATCAGAAAAAAATTCTGGTAAGATAGTGTCCATGCCCTTGATGGCGTCATTTGAACTTCTGCAACAAGTCATACAAGCCAGATAGATACAGTCCTTTTTTTCTTTTTTTTTTTTAATGTCCATTTAGGTTGAGGCTTTGATACTGGAAACAAAAATAGTCCTTTACTTGTCTCCCACCTCCTAACCTGAAATAGAAAATAATAACAGTGACTTATCTGAGTATTCTTATCTGATCAGTTTTCTCCTAAGAACATCAATTTGTGTAATAGCTGTTTAGAGTTGGATAAGTTACATCCTTAGTGTATGACAAAACATGATTAAAACCATTTCACAACGTGGACTTAATGAGCATCTTTCTTTAATCAACTGAGTTTTTCTCATGAATTTCAACACTGTTAAAGGGAAAAAAAAAAGCCTAAAGATGCTTGAGAAGTGATTTCATCCAAACTCAAAAACAGAAACCTGCTGCCCAAAGTTACTGCCTCATTTCTTGTAAATTTAGCCACAGGACTAATTATAGTTTTTCTGATGTTACTAATTGTCATATGCATTTTAATATATTTAACATTTCTATTATTCAGTCCTGGGTTCTGGCTGTCTTTCAGTATGTGAATTCTTAATTATTTCTTTTGTCACTTCTTTCAGTGTTGTTTTTGTTTAAATCAATGCAATACTTCTATCTTTTTCAACTAAGTCAGTTTTCTATTTAATGAAGTCTTACCTTATGTTTCAATTATATTCTTCTTGGAGAGCAGTGATCAATTTTAGTCTCTAGAGATTTAATTGAAAAATGCAGAAATTGATAAAGGTATGCCATTATGGATTTGAAGAGTCATAGCATCTGTTGTTCAGATGTGTGAATTAGTTTGCCAGACAGCAAAATTCCTCAGAGCTCCTTTGTGAAACTCTGTTCAGGGCTACCTTATCTATATTTCCTTTTTTCTACATTCTAAATATTGCCACTTTGCCTCCTCTTTATTACCAATTATCATGTTTCAATTTATTTTTCTTTCTAAAGTGTCATTTGGGCTGAAAAGTGTTAGGTATTTGAAGTAGCTAATGGGGAGTTTTTAATAGTGGGGTATAATGCCTAATCTTCAATTTTAAGAGAAAAAGGATGCAAACTGTGATACACATTGAGATCTCAACTGTGTGTTTTATAAAGAAATACATTAACATTTTCACAGTTATTTTTTCCTGATATGTTTGCATTCTACAGATTTTCAATGATGCATATATATTGCTGCACAATCAGAAAGATTCAGAAAGTTACTGTCTTTGACCTCATGTCTTTTTCTTTCCTCTTTTTTTTTCTTCTTTTTAATTTGAGTAGAGTTGACCTACAATGTTACGCTAGTTTCAGGTGTGCAACATAGTGATTCAACTTCTCTACACCTTATGCTATGCTCACCACATGGATAGCTACCATTTGCCGCCATCCAACAGTATTCCAACATCATTGGCTGTGTTTCTTATACTGTACCTTTATTCCTGTGACTTCTCCATTTCGTAACTGGAAACCTGTACCTCTCCCTCCCTTTACCCGTTCTGCCCATCCCCCAAACCTCTCCCCACTGGCAACCACTGGTTTGTTCTGTGTATTTACAGGTCTAATTCTGCTTTTTGTTTGTTTGTTTATTCATTTGTTTTGTTTTCTAGGTTCCCCATATAAGTGAAATCACCATATGTCTTTTTCTTTTGTCATCTTGAATGTGCTGATGTTAAACATGACTAGAAAAACATTTCCATGGGAAAACAAAAGCTGTCTAAGATGAACTGGCACTGGATAGGCAAAAATAATGAATTCGTATGTCCATTCAACTGAAAAAACCATGGCAGAGCATTACGTCTTGAGAAGCAGGTCATAACCTTATCAAAGATTAGAGAGTAAACATGTTTGTCATTGGAAAAATGTCAGTTGTTAACAGAAATGGACTTAAGTGCATGGACTGGCTAAGAAGCATCCAAAGGGGATATCAAAATAGCTAAGTGTTGTGTGGTGAAGTCTGCACAGATACATATATACGTAGTGTAATTTAAAGCGTTAAATGGCAGTCACTGTCACAGTATGAAAGCACAAATTGGATGTGTAAAATTAAAGTTATTTTTGAGTTTTTAATTTACAAGTTTGATGAAAGATTATTTGATTTATGACTACATTAATAAAATTTTTCTGTGCAGTTTGAAGCTATTTTATTAGATGTAGAAATTAAAATTAAAACCTTGAGAGAAAATGGGGGGATGTTTAGAATTGAGGGAGGAGAGCTTTTGAGTGAGAACAAGAATCTGAGGTTTTGCCCTACTTGCAAATTAATGTGTGTATAAAACATGAGGCCCTTACATCAAAGACAAAGAGAGTTTATTCCTCAGGGCAACAGAAAAGTCACCAAGACAGCAATGGTGAAGGCCAGATGGCATTTCATATACAGAGGGGTGTCTTACAGGAGTAGAACCCTGAAAAAAGAAAACTTACATTCTTCGGGATTGGTGGCTACCTGCCCATCCTCCAAAGGTACAGTTGGAGGCTGAGATCAGCCCAGTTTAATCTTCAGAATGAGAAAAAATGTTGGTATACAGTGGCTGACTCAAACAAAAACAAAATTAAAGGACAGAGAATTGCTTTATATATTTGCTTAACCGCATGTTTTTTTCTCTGTATTTTGCAATTTAGAGATTACTTTGAAATAAGCTCTGTTCTCTTCAAGTGTCACTGTGATGTAGGAAAGACATTAGGGTTCAAAGCTGATGGCCAAGAAAGAATTCTTGAGACATTTTTGGTGCAAAAAAGTGGTTTTATTAAAGGGCAGGGAAAGGACCTGTGAGTAGAAAGAGCTGCATCTGGGTCATTATATACTTCCAAGTTGGGAGGGAGTTAGGGATAGCGTAAATCTCTAAGGACTTTTGGAAACAAGGTTTCCAGGACATTGAAGGGGTGAGCTATTATTGGGAAAAGGTCATTTATTACCCTCTAATAAAACCTGAGTCATGAGACCCTTCAGATGTTTATCGGGGGCCATACACGTGGAGGATAGATAATTCCCAACATGTATCTTGGAGGGTTACAGATAAAGGAAGTTTCTAAAGGAATTTTTATATGTGAAAGTAGCCTTACAGGATCCTGGGATTGGGCTAAGATTGCCTTTTGACCTTAGCCAGACATTAACATCAAGGCAGCTGAGTGCCTAGAGGAATGTCACTCTGCCCATTTCAAAGACTTGTCAGTGGGCTGTAGGTAGTACGAAAATTTAATAATTTCTCTTCTGCCTTTGTTTCCCACATCAACTGCAGTAGAATTTTAGACCTTTACTGTCATGGAGCACATCAACTTTTATGTTCATTTTACATGAGATACTCAGTGAAGAGAAGGTTTGAATCTGCATATGTCTTCCTTTTGCCTTCTGGCTTCAGTAGACTGGACCACTCAAGCAGATCATTGATTATAGGAGTCTGAAGTTAAGAAAGCTTTTGGTAGACTCCTATAGGCTTTAACTGAAGAAAGTTAAGAACCAGTTACAATTTGGTACTTATGCTACTGTTATGCAAACAAACCTTCTGGTGACAAGAAATATTTGAAATTCTAGAGAGGGGTGTTCTATTTTCCTCTTGTGTGATTTTTTTTTTTCAAATAATCTAAAGAATGAAATGATCATCAGAAAATTGCTGCTATTCACATTTTAGCTACAAATCAGAAAGACATCATTTAGCTGAGTGGCCATCAACTGCTCCATTATTGAGTCTGGAAAGGGCTCTTTATTACAGGAAGTGCCATTCATTGGATTGACACTTCCATATGAATTAATGATGATTACTTACAATTATGAAGACTTTTAAATGAAGATGGCCTTTATTCTGGTTACTTTTTAGGAAAATGCATTTATTTTGTACACCTAACTTAATCCTATTTACAAAGAATTCAAACCATTTAAAATGAGTATATGTCTAATGCCAGGTTGGAAAACAAAATAAAATAAAACAAAACAAAACTCTTTAGAATATATAGATATTTGGAGGATCCAAAGAATGTTCTTCTAGTGACATTGCAGTGATCAGTATCTAAATTAACTTTCATAAATGCAGGAAGTAAAAAGCATGTCCTATGAATAAGGCAAACAATTAATAGTCTAGAGGTCAGCAAATTTTGTCTTTAAGGGACCAGAGAGTAAATATTTCAGGCTTTGTGAACCTTTGGGTCTACTGCAGTTTTTCCCATCTACAACTACAGTATGAAGGCATCCATAGACAAAGATAAATGAATAAAGACCTAAATGTGCTTGTGGGCCAAATTTGGAGGGCCTGGGTTTGACCCCCAACCACAGCAAGAGTTTGTGGACCACTGCTCTAGCATACTAAACTACTAATTCTGTGTGTGTGTGTGTGTGTGTGTGTGTGTGTGTGTGTGTGTATCTCCTTGAACAACCTATAGGTTAGAGGTGCTGACCCTCCATAGTCAAAAATGTGTATATAACATTTGACTCCCTAAAAACTTAAATCCTAGGAGCCTTGAATTGACTGAAAGACGTAATAATAACATTAATAGTTAATTGACACTTATTTTGTATTTTATATGCATTATATACTGTATTCTTACAATAAAGTAAGCTAAAGAAAACAATGTTTTTAAGAACATCGTAAGAGAAAATGTTTATGGTACTTTGCCATATTTATTGAAAAACATCTGGAAATAAGTGGACCTGTGCAGTTCAAACCCTTTTTCACTTATCAACCGTAGATACATAGTTTATTGATATGTATATATTATTATATAAAATTTCATTTACATTATTAAACTAAATTATTGTTAATTTAATATTAATTATATTAATTTATAATACATAATATATAACTTAAATTTAATACCAGAATATTATTAAAGTAGGTTACCTAAATTTAGATTTCCAAGGTAGTGTTAAAAGAAAAATTATTCTGACACTTGTTAAAATAGTAAGGAGGACTTTATTTATGACAGTTATAATAGAGTTGAGACTATGGCAATGGGGGAGAGACTGAATTGAACTCTGAAATACCACAAGAAACTGAAGATTTATTGCCAAAGAGCAGAGGTGGCAGGAGGGGAAAATTACTGAGAGGACATACTGAGGGTAGGGGATTCTTCCTAAACTGGCCTGACAGGATTCTCATTAAATGCAAGGCCCAAGTACGTAGATGTCACAGCTGAGGGGTGAGGAATTTGATCAGACATCAATGGTGGGGGTATTCTAACCAACCTAACTTAGCAGGATTCATGCTAAAGGTAGGCCAAGCTCAAGGACTAGTCAAGAAGAGCATTCTGAGGAGTCTGACTGAATTTTGGTCAAGGAGGACGTCTTTGTCAGTAGTGCTAGATATATTTCTAAATAAAGTTGTAACAATGGAAAAAAAGGGAATATGAAAGTGAAAAGATTTAATCTTGTGGCAGAGAAAAATATATTTCTTGGGATCCTTCAATGGGATACATACTATACATATTATACATATACATATTATAGAATATAGAAGTTTCAAACAGCTGAACGCTGGTTCCACCCCCAACCCTCCCAAGAAATACGTCAAAGTAACAACTGAGGCTATTGCTCACCTTGGTCTAGAAGATCAAGGTCTTGACAGAGCGTAAGCAGCATATGGAAAGGAAGGGACCAAGGAGGGTGTGTATGATGTTTTGGGAATCTAGTTTGACAGGTCTCTCATAGTGTCACTTAGAACTGGGTGAGTTTGTGTTACGAGTTTGGGATTGATGAATTCAAGGAGGTGAGGGTTTGGGAGATAGTAACATTCATTTGGTGGAGGTATGTATTGTTGTGAGAAAGATATTTACTTTAGTGGGTGCTAGTTGAATCGTCTATTTTTCAAGTAAGTGGGTGATCAGAAAGTTCTGTAGGGGGGTGGGGAGATGAAGTTATTTACAACCTCATCTTCCTGGCAAGAATTTCCTGAAATATTAGAGTCATATCAGTGCAGACAGTTGAATGGTAAACTCACGTTAATATGGATAGTAAGATGTGTGGGTGGGAATAGTTCCAGTTCTCAACAGGAAATAGGCCTTTCCTTGGGTTTACAAAGTACTTGAAGACCCAACACAACATATCAAAACCAAATAAAAGTAGATAGTAATTTTTTAATGAAGCGTATGATTAAATATTAAATGACTAACATACAAGTTCAGAAAAGAGATTGAGTGAGGACCTTAGAAGTGGGGGAACTTAATGGTGCATGGAAAAAGACATAGAATTGGGGCAGGAACTGGGTAGTGGATATCCTAAGCAAAATAGAGTGGGGGTGATTATAAATGTGAACCATTATAAGTAATAGGTGATCTGGAGTATTTTATAGGGCGTCAGGTGATAATGACTGTGGAAATATATGTCAAAACCAGGTAGTGAGTAACCTGAGTGCCAGTCTTTCATTTTACACTTTATTAGTAGCAGGCTGTGAGTCTTTCTGGTGCATATGACAAAAATACTTTGTTGTTTAGAATGTGGTAGGTTGTGTGATTGGAATAAATTGTAGGCTTACAGAGCATGTAGAGAACTATAACAATCTTCCAAGTGAAATGTAAAGAACAGTATTAATATAGGAGGTGAAGAGATAATATATTATGGTCTTTTAGGGAGGGTATAGCCATGAATATAAGGAGAGGAGTTTTAGCCTACTGACTTTTACATACCTGCAAGACATCTGTATGATCTAGCATAGAACTGAAAATACAAAACTAGCATCTGGTGGGGTCAGAACCTGAGTTGAAAGTTTTAAGAATCAATATAGAAAGGTCGGAGTAGAAAGGATGACTCAGACAATAGCAATTAAAAAGTAAGTAAATAATGCTCAGAGTTGAGCTTGGAAGGATGTCTCTAGTGCATAAGGAACAAGTTAGTATGTACAAACATTTTTGAGGAAGTAATTCCAGAACAAAGCAATGGTTCAGAGTCAAGAAAGGCGATTTTGCAATCTTTGTGTTCATCATCATTATCACACAGCGCATAATCAAGCAAGGTAGGGAGTGAGCTTGGGGGAAGAGCACATTGGACTTGGCTGTTGCAGGTCAGTGGTAAAAGTTGGAAGTTTTCAAGTTTAGCAGAGTCAGGACAGCAGCTCACTGCAGGGTGATACTGATGAGGGAGCAGGAGGCTGGCTGAGGGTAAAGCAAAAGCTGGCACCTTGCACCTTCTCTCCATCCACTCCCCTCGGTAATATACGTGACATTCCTCAGGCACCCCTGACTGCCATAAACGAGAAACAAATAGTTAACTTGCAGAGATCACAATCCTGCAAGACAGGAGTCTCCCTTGGTTTACAAATGTCCTAGAGATCTACAAACAAAGAAGTTACCTTACCAATAGCACAATTTCCAGAGGCAAATAACTCAGTTCCTCAAGCCCTAATGTCACCCTCTCCTCCATAAACAAAATTGAAGGAAGCTGAAGTAGAAGGAACTGTAAATAAAGTTAAATCTCTTCTGAATCTAATTCTCACTAACAAAGAGGCTTGATAGCAGGATTGTGACATCCCACCAGGAATCTCCCAATTATCTTGATGTTAATGGCTTGCCAAAAGAGAACAGACAACATGGATTTGGCCAAGAGACCTCCTGTATCCTGGCACCTTGTAGGCCCTCTTTAGCATATGAAAGCTCCTTTGAAACCTCCCTTTCCCTCACCTTCCCCCAACCTCAGGGTACATAACCTGCCATCCCTCACAACCCGGGGCAGCAGCATATCCGTCTGCCCAGGGGTCCTGTCCCCGTGCTTTAATAAACCACCATTTTGCACCAAAGATGTCTCAAGAATTCTTTCTTGGTCATCAGCTCCGGACCTCACCCCACCGAACCTCACCTAGGTTCTAGAACTTCATCAATATGGTGAAGAGCATTAAGACACACGGAAGGGCATAGAAATCTTGGGTAGAAGGTTTATTGAGGCTTACTCCGAAAGGAAACAAAAAACCTGAGGGAGAGCAAAAGACCTGAATGGAGGTAATTACCATCAGCATCAGCATCTCATTATATTATTATTATTAATACATTAAATAAATATATAGACTCTGAAAAGCACAAGTAACTGGCAAGAGGTACCAGAAATCAAACCAGAAACAAAATTTAAGAGTTCAGAGCATAGCGATTTGGCTACAAAACAGCTTTTTGCTTTGTAAAGGAGAAAGATTGCCTCATTCTAGAAGTCTGGAGAAAAAAGTATAGGGTGAGATTTTGAGGTAGAGAGGACAGTAATGCCATTTCTGAAGTCCTTGCTTTTCACAGGTAAATGCGCAGAGCTTGGGGCTCTTTAAAAGTGAGGTTAGTTTTGCATAGTTGTGAGCAGTGTTTGAGCAGAGATGAATGAGGGGCCTGCTGTGTTTCAAAGATGATTAGTTCACTATTCCAGACTTGCCCTTGTTATATTTCACTAGTGATTAAATCTTAACTTGATATTTAATGAATTCTTTCAAAAAGCATTTAAGGTTTTTCCCTGTGATAATCACTGTGTTGTTTTATTTAACTGTTTTTACTTTTTTTTTTCCCCAGTTTATTGTTTGGGAGTTAAAAATATATTGGATGCTATGGAGTTTTTATTTTAGGTATAAAAAACAGATTTTTTTTTTTAAACAGATTTTTTAAAAAATAAAGGTCATAGTTGAATTAATATCTCCCAAATAATTGATTTGCCATGCTTTTTTTTTCAATCCTTGAAAACTCTCTTTATAGATAGATGATAGGTTTTGTTTTGGAAGTATTCAAACCAAATTATCGTGTCAAAATTAAAAATGCATACTTAGATTATCAATCATAATATCAGCAGAAAAACAAAGTACCATTAGGATGAGGGCATAGAAGGCTGGCTGAGGACAAAGCAAAAGCTGACACCCTCCAACCTTGCCCCACCCCCAGTCCTGGGTGGGACATCAGTGACATTCTTTAGGAATCTCCCATCCATCTTAATGTTAATACCTTGCTAGAGGGCAAAAAGACCTTGGCAATGGCAAGGCCTCTGGTATCTGGTATCTTTGTAGGTCCTCTTTAGCATATGAAAGTTCTATTGAGACCTCCCTTTTCCTTACCTCCCCCCAACTCCATGATACAGACCTGCCACCCTCACAACCCTGGGGCAGCAGCTCTTCCTGCCCACAGGTCCTGTCCCTGTGATTTAATAAACCACCATTTTGCACCAAAGGTGTCTCAATAATTCTTTCTTGGTCTTTGGCTCTGGACCTCACCCCACCGAACCTCACTTACATTCTAAAACTTAATCAGTTACACTGATGTGCATGGAAGGTGAATTTTGCCTGCTGTTAGTTAACCTTAAGTATATTAACCCTATTAACCAGAGCTGAGTTTATTACCTTTTGGTTCTGGTTGGTTGGATGGATGTGAGGACTTAAGTGTAGGGCTAGGGAATCTGGGCCTGAGTGGTTAAGACAGCTCTTTTAATGTGAGAGCCAGCTTAGAGTTGGGCATATTTAATGATGTAGTAGTTTAGGATTGGTGGAGAGAGACGCAAGCATCTTGTAAGTTAGTATTAAGTAAACAGGTGTTTGATAATTAAGAAATTTGCTCCGTTTCAAGAGCTTCTTATTCAGATAAATTAGTTTTCATTTAGTTCCTGAAAAAAATTGTTTGGATACTTTTACACTTATTTTCGTGGGCAAGAACATGTAGTAACTCAAAATAAAACCATCTATGTTCTTGGTCCTGACATTTGGGGTGGATATAGAGGCCTTAGTTCTTAGTTTCATTAGCAAAAACTGAACTGTTCTGTGAAGTTCTTTACTACCTACTTTGTATGGAAGAGATAGAAAATAAAGGGTTGCATTTACCTGAATGATCTGAACCTAAAACATACTTCTGTGTTTTTCCTTTCCTTAGACACATTAAAGAAAAGGGGAATAGACAGAAATGACAGTAATAATAATCATCTAGGGAGACAGACACTAAAAATATATTCTCGGGGCTCAGGGTTGAGAGGCTAGATGGTGATTCTTGTCACACCTTTTCATTTTAAAAACTGAATCAAATATGTGTTCGGGATAATTGACTCTTAACTTTCAATGAGCTGAAAAGGAAGAAAGATTATTTAATCAAAGCACAGTGTAGACATGCATAATACTGTGTTTTAAGAATATTTCAAGTAACACCTACCTTAATCTTCCTGTGTTAATGCACTTTACTCATTGCTGTTGTTCAGTCATATTTCATTACCTAATATTTGCTAATATTTCATTACCTAAAATTTGCTAATATTAAGCAAAATATGACATGACAATTTTGAAGTGTAGTTCCAGAAAGTAATTTATTAATAACAGGAGTATCAAAATGGGAGATTCCACTAGTGAGTATAAATCAAACAGTAAAGTAAGATAAATATGAGATCCAGAAGACCACATTTTAAAGACCAGGAAAAAAAAATTAAACAGAATTAATAAAGGCAAATATTAGATGCTTTTAAAATGATTCAAGCAGAAATCTGTATTAAATTTTAACCTAGGGAATTACACTTGATTTGAAAAAGATTTCTCCTTCTAATTCAACATAGTCTAATAGGAAAATTTGCAAGTGTGCAGATCTAAGGGTATTTATAAGTATCAAATCTGAATAGTTTTTTCCAAGGCTAAATAATTATTCAGCAAAATGTACTTTTAAAATATTAAATTTAGTTTTTATCTTCTCAAACAAGTTTCACTTCCTTCTACTTTAGTTCTAAGGGGAACAAAAATTAGTTTTCCTTTTTCTACACCTGATACAATCCTCACTGACTTAGCATTTTTCTCTTGCTGTGAGACTGGGGGGCCAAACTTTACCATCCCTGCTATTGAAGATGAACCATGATTCATACTACAATTGCTCTCTGAGCTCATCTTCCCTAAGCTCACAGACTTCATCCCTGTTTAGAATTGTTTTATGAAGAGTTTATTTATTTATTTGACAGATGGGGATCACAAGTAGGCAGAGAGGCAGACAGGGTGGGGGGAAGCAGGCTCCCTGCTGAGCAGAGAGCCCAATTCAGGGCTCCATCTCAGGACCCTGAGATCATGACCTGAGTGGAAGGCAGAGGCTTTAACCCACTGAGCCAGCCAAGCGCCTGCCACATCCCTGGTTAGAATTTTGCAGCGTGCTTGTCCCCTAGGCGAAGAACCACTCATTGATGGCTTTTAGCTGTATTTATTTTCACTGTGAAGTAGAAGGGGGAAGGCCCTTTATATCTTAATTTATAGTGAAAATATTATAAGGATGACTTGTTAAGACATGCTCTTTGGCTCTTCTTGCTAATCAATGATGGCAGTTTCCATCAATATCACGACTGGTCCAGAACTGAGAATATCAAGAAAAATAACAGAAGTGTTGATTAAGGTTGGACTCTCTGTTCAAGGAGCATTAATTGAGAGCAGGAAGACAAAAGACCAGAATTAGCTGGCAAAACCAAATGAATAACACAGGTGACCAGTGTTGCTGTTGAGCTATGATCATAAATGCAGGATAGAAAAGAAAGGGAAGAGAGGAAAGGGATATAAATTGAAGTAAATATTTATGGTTTATGTAGAGTTGTTATTGGTTCTACATCACTAGAATGGACAACAGGTAAAATTAATGATAGTAGAACCAGTTTATTTATAGCTGATGAAAAAGTTCAGAAGGTGATACAAGGCCTTATTTTAAATATCACATAGGACTAACTTTCTGTCCATACAGTATGTTTCAGATGGTAACTTGAAATTCTTTCCTCATCTTTTTTTCTCCTTTCTTAAAACACCTTTTGTTTTTCCTGATCCAACATGTCATTGTCCCTATTGAGCCCTAGAACTACTGGCTTCCTGTGCCATCCTTAACTTTAACAAGAGAGTCATATTGGATGCCCAGTCTTCTTAAATGAAACACAGGAATGAAAAAAGGAAAACAAACTTAATTTTAGCTAGTATCGATCGCTTCTCTTCGTATAATTTCTAGGTATAGCTTTTTGTAATATTGAAATAACTAGAGAACAATTCAGAAAATCTTGTTTTTTGTGAAGTGTCAGACATTTCCATAAAATCTTCATAACCTACCATGCAGTACTTATTCACTATTATACAAGTGAAGACATTTGGTTCTGAGAAATTGTGTCTTGTATAATTTCATTTAGTGTGGATAGTGGACCCAAACCATTTTAATATTGTCTTTCTTCTGGGGCACCTAGGTGGCTCAGTCGTTAAGTGTCTGCCTTCAGCTCAGGTCAGGATCCCAGAGTCATGGGATCCAGCCCCACAGTGGACTCCCTGCTCAGCAGGAAGCCTACTTCTTCCTCTCCTAGCTCCCCCTGCCTGCTTGTGTTCCCTCTCTTGCTGTTTCTCTCTCAGTCAAATCAATAAAAATCTTAGAAAAAAAAAAAAAAAAAGAAAATCACCTTTCTTATAAAAATAGGCAGAGTGTTAGTAGGTGCAATATCATGTAAAACTTTGGAATTGAGTAAAACTGGAAAGAATAATATTTTTCTTTTTTAAAATGCCAAGTCTACTTTTATTTGGGGTTGTTCCCTTTAACACACAAACATATACACATACATGTATGTGTAATATATAATATATTGTATGTTACATGTGTGGAATTATACATATACATACATATATGTGTAATATAATACATATATATTATGTAATATGTATTATATATTGGCTAACTCCTTTGATGAAGAAGCAAGTGATTTTTTTTTAAGTTAGAAGATAAAAACTGATGACTACCTAGTGTTCCAGCCACTATAATTCTTTACATTGGCATTATTACATTGGCATTACATTTTTTATATCGTCGTTAATGAATAATTGAATTTATTTGTCTTCAGACTGGGCATACCTCTCTTCTGCCCAAAAGCGGTAGCTATTCCCTATCACTGGATACATTCATATTTCTTTCATTTTGTTATTATCCAGCCTGAAAATATTTAGATCCTTTTATACCCATATTATTCATTTTGAAAAGGATAATTATATTTAATTAGATTATTTAGATGATTTCCAACTCTCAGTCCTCAAAGAAGTATCAAATTTTACACATATCATCTATGCACATTCAGGGGAGTAGAAATAAGGTAGCACACTTTTGAGCAAAGATTGGATATTTCTTTTATATTCATTTAGGAAAAAGAACATTGAATCTACTATGAATATTTAATTTGTTGATAATTTTCTCTAAATCAGATGATGTGAAAATGAATATATATTTATATTTAACTCCTGAGTATCCTCTCTGGGAGTTTTCCCTTACGTTGATACTTTAAGTGTGAGGAATTCTTCTTCTTTTTAAAGATTTTATTTATTTATTAGAGAGAAAGAGACAGAGTGAGCATGAATGGGGGAGGGGCACAGTGAGAGAGAGAAGCAGGCTCTCCGCTGAACAGGGAACCCTATGCAGGGCTAGATCCTGGGACCCTGAGATCATGACCTGAGCTGAAGTCAGATACTTGACCAACTGAGCCACCCAGGCATTCCTGAGGTATTCTTTTTTTTTTTTTTCCTCTCCCTCTCCCTCTGCCCTGCCCCCCCCATGCTCTCTCTCTCTCTCTCAAATAAATACACCTTTAAATAATTTTAAAAAAGAACATAGTCTAGATGACACCTTGTGAAACTCTTTTTATTTATTTATTTATTTTTACTTTTTACGAACATATAATGTATTATTAGCCGAAGGGGTACAGGTCTGTGAATCCTCAGGTTTACCAACTTCACAGCACTCGCCATAGCACAGACCCTCCCCAATGTACCTTGTGAAACTTTTTTATTTTTAATCATCTCTTAATCTTTTTTTTTCTGCTACAATTTATTTATTTTATTTAATTTTTAAAAATTTTTAAATAAACATATACTGTATTTTTATCCCCAGGGATACAGGTCTGTGAATCGCCAAGTTTACACACTTTACAGCACTCACCATAGCACATACCCTCCCCAATTCCATAACCCCACCCCCTTCTGCCGACCCGCCTCCCACCAGCAACCCTCAGTTTGTTTTGTGACATTAAGAGTCATTTATGGTTTATCTCCCTCCCTATCCCATCTTGTTTCATTTATTCTTTTCTTACCCTCCAAACCCCTCAGTGTTGCATCTCCACTTCCTCATATGAGGGAGATCATATGATAGTTGTCTTTCTCCAACTGACTTATTTCACTAAGCATGATACCCTCTAGTTCCATCCACATTGTTGCAAATGGCAAGATTTCATTTCTTTTGATGGCTGCATAGTATTCCATTGTGTATATATAACACATCTTCCTTATCCATTCATCTGTTGATGGACATCTAGGTTCTTTCCAGAATTTGCCTATTGTAGACATTGCTGCTATAAACATTCGGGTGCACGTGCCCCTTCGGATCACTACGTTTGTATCTTTAGGGTAAATACCCAGTAGTGCAATTGCTGGGTCATAGGGTAGTTCTATTCTCAACTTTTTGAGGAACCTCCATGCTGTTTTCCACAGTAGTAGCACCAGCTTGCATCCCCACCAGCAGTGTAGGAGGGTTCCCCTTTCTCCGCATCCTCGCCAGCATCTGTCATTTCCTGACTTGTTAATTTGAGCCATTCTCACTAGTGTGAGGTGGTATCTCATTGTGATTTTGATTTCTATTTCTCTGATACCGAGTGATGTGGAGCACTTTTTCATGTGTCTTTTGGCCATCTGGATATCTTCTTTGCAGAAATGTTTCTTCATATCCTCTGCCCATTACTTGATTGGATTATTTGTTCCTTGGGTATTGAGTTTCTTAAGTTCTTGATAGATTTTGGACACTAGCCCTTTATCTGATATGTCGTTTGCAAATATCTTCTCCCATTCTGTCAGTTGTCTTTTGGTTTTGTTAACTATTTCCTTTGCTGTGCAAAAGCTTTTGATCTTGATGAAATCCCAATAGTTCATTTTTGCCCTTGCTTCCCTTGCCTTTGGCGATGTTCCTAGGAAGAAGTTACTGTGGCTGAGGTTGAAGAGGTTGCTGCCTGCATTCTCCTCAAGGATTTTGATGGATTCCTTTCTCACATTGAGGTCCTTCATCCATTTTGAGTCTATTTTTGTGTGTGGTGTAAGGAAATTGTCCAATTTCATTTCTCTGTATGTGGCTGTCCAATTTTCCCAACACCATTTATTGAAAAGGCTGTCTTTTTTCCACTGGACATTCTTCCCTGCTTTGTCGAAGATTAATTGACCATAGAGTTGAGGGTCTATTTCTGGGTTCTTTATTCTGTTCCATTGATCTATGTGTCTGTTTTTGTGCCAGTACCATACTGTCTTGATGATGACAGCTTTGTAATAGAGCTTGAAGTCCGGAATCGTGATGCCACCAACTTTGGCTTTCTTTTTCATTATTCCTTTGGCTACTCGAGATCTTTTCTGGTTCCATATAAATTTTAGGATTATTTGTTCCATTTCTTTGGAAAAAAATGGGTGGGATTTTGATAGGGATTGCATTAAATGTAGATTGCTTTAGGTAGCATAGACATTTTCACAATATTTGTTCTTCCAATCCAGGAGCATGGAACATTTTTCCACTTCTTTGTGTCTTCCTCAATTTCTTTCATGAGTACTTTATAGTTTTCTGAGTATACATTTTTAGCCTCTTTGGTTAGGTTTATTCCTAGGTATCTTATAGTTTTGGGTGCAATTGTAAATGGGATGGACTCCTTAATTTCTCTTTCTTCTGTCTTGTTGTTGGTGTAGAGAAATGCAACTTATTTCTGTGCATTGATTTTATATCCTGACACTTTACTAAATTCCTGTACAAGTTCTAGCAGTTTTGGCGTGGAGTCTTTTGGGTTTTCCACATAGAGTATCATATCATCTGCAAACAGTGATAGTTTGACTTCTTCTTTGCTGATTTGGATGCCTTTAATTTCTTTTTGTTGTCTGATTGCTGAGGCTAGGACTTCTAGTACTATGTTGAATAGCAGTGATGATAATGGACATCCCTGCCGTGTTCCTGACCTTAGCGGAAAAGCTTTCAGTTTTTCTCCACCGAGAATGATATTTGGGTGGGTTTTTCATAGATGTCTTTGATAATATTGAGGTATGGGCCTTCTATCCCTACACTTTGAAGAGTTTTGATCAGGAAGGGATGCTGTACTTTGTCAAATGCTTCTTCAGCACCTATTGAGAGTATCATATGATTCTTGTTCTTTCTTTTATTAATGTGTTGTATCACATTGATTGATTTGCGGATGTTGACCCAACCTTGCAGCCCTGGTATAAATCCCATTTGGTCTAATGAATAATCCTTTTAATGTACTGTTGAATCCTATTGGCTAGTATTTTGGTGGGAATTTTCGCATCTGTGCTCATCAAGGATATTGGTCTGTAATTCTCTTTTTTGATGGGATCCTTGTCTGGTTTTGGGATCAAGGTGATGCTGGCCTCATAAAATGTGTTTGGAAGTTTTCCTTCCATTTCTATTTTTTGGAACAGTTTCAGGAGAATAGGAATTAATTCTTCTTTAAATGTTTGGTAGAATTCCCCTGGGAAGCCCTCTGGCCCTGGGCTTTTGTTTGTTTGGAGATTTTTGATGACTGTTTCAATCTCCTTGCTGGTTATGGGTCTGTTCAGGTTTTTCTATTTCTTCCTGGTTCAGTTGTGGTAGTTTATATGTCTCTAGGAATGCATCCATTTCTTCCAGATTGTCAGATTTGTTGGCAGAGAGTTGCTCATAGTATGGTCTTATAATTGTTTGTATTTCTTTGTTGTTGGTTGTGATCTCTCCTCTTTCATTCATGATTTTATTTATTTGGGTCCTTTCTCCTTTCTTTATGATAAGTCTGGTCAGGGGGTTATCAATCTTATTAATTCCTCCAAAGAACCAGCTCCTAGTTTTGTTGATTTGTTCTATAGTTTTTTTTTGGTTTCTATTTCATTGATTTCTGCTCTGATCTTTATTATTTCTCTTCTCCTGCTGGGTTTAGGCTTTCTTTCTTGTTCTTTCTCCAGCTCCTTTAGGTGTAGGGTTAGGTTGTGTATTTGAGACCTTTCTTGTTTCTTGAGAAAGGCTTGTACTGCTATATATTTTCCTCTCGGGACTGCCTTTGCTGTGTCCCACAGATTTTGAACTGTTGTGTTTTAATTATCATTTGTTTCCATGAATTTTTTCAATTCTTCTCTAATTTCCTGGTTGACCCATTCATTCTTTAGAATGATGCTGTTCAGTCTCCATGTATTTGGGTTCTTCCCAAATTTCTTCTTGTGATTGAGTTCTAGCTTCAGAGCATTGTGGTCTGAAAATATGCAGGCAATGATCCCAATCTTTTGATACCAATTGAGACCTGATTTATGACCCGTGATGTGATCTATTCTTGAGAATGTTCCATGTGCACTAGAGAAGAATGTGTATTCTGTTGCTTTGGGATGGAATGTTCTGAATATATCTGTGATGTCCATCTGGTCCAGTGTGTCATTTAAGGCCTTTATTTCCTTGTTGATCTTTTGCTTGGATGATCTGTCCATTTCAGTGAGGGGAGTGTTAATGTCCCCTATTATTATTGTATTATTGTTGATGTGTTTCTTTGATTTTGTTATTAATTGGTTTATATAGTTGGCCGCTCCCACGTTAGGGGCATAGATCTTTAAAATTGTTAGATCTTCTTGTTGGACAGATCCTTTGAGTATGAAATAGTGTCCTTCCTCATCTCTTATTATAGTCTTTGGCTTAAAATCTAATTGATATGATATAAGGATTGCCACCCCAGCTTTCTTCTGATGTCCATTAGCATGGTAAATTGATATCCACCCCTTTACTTTAAAATTGGAGGTGTCTTTGGGTCTAAAATGAGTTTCTTGTAGGCAACATTTTGATGGGTTTTGTTTTTTTATCCATTCTGATAACCTGTGTCTTTCAATTGGGACATTTAGCTCATTACCATTCAGGGTAACTATTGAGAGATATGAATTTAGTGCCACTGTATTGCCTGTAAGTTGATTGTTACTGTATATTGTCTCTGTTCCTTTCTGATCTACTACTTTTAGGCTCTCTCTGTGCTTAGAGGACCCCTTTCAGTATTTCCTGTAGAGCTGGTTTGGTGTTTGCAAATTCTTTCAGTTTTTGTTTGTCCTGGAAGCTTTTTATCTCTCCTTCTATTTTCAATGATAGCCTAGCTGGATATAGTATTCTAGGCTGCATGTTTTCCCGCTTAGTGCTCTGAATATATCATGGCAGTTCTTTCTGGCCTGCCAGGTCTCTGTAGACAAGTCTGTTGCCAATCTAATATTTTTACCATTGTATATTATAGACTTCTTTCCTGGGCTGCTTTCAGGATTTTCTCTTTTTCACTAAGACTTGTAAATTTTACTATTAGGTGATGGGGTATGGACCTATTCTTGTTGATTTTGAGGGGGGTTCTCTGCACCTCCTGGATTTTGATGCTTGTTACTTTTGCCATATTAGGGAAATTCTCTACAATAATTCTCTCCAATATACCTTCTGCTCCCCTCTCTCTTTCTTCTTCTGGAATCCCAATTATTCTAATGTTGTTTCGTCATATGGTATCACTTATATCTCGAATTCTCCCCTCGTGGCTCAGTAGCTGTTTGTCCCTCTTTTGCCCAGCTTCTTTATTCTCTGTCATTTGGTCTTCTGTATCACTAATTCTTTCTTCTGCCTCATTTATCCTAGCTGTAAGAGCCTCCATTTTTGATTGCACCTTACTAATAGCTTTTTTTATTTCAACTTGGTTAGCTTTTAGTTCTTTTATTTCTCCAGAAAGGGCTTTTATTTCTCCAGACAGCATTTCTCTTCCATGCCTTTTTTGAGCCCAGCTAGAACCTTGAGAATCGTCATTCTGAACTCTAGATCTGACATATTACCAATGTCTGTATTGATTTGGTCCCTAGCCTTTAGTACTGCCTCTTGTTCTTTTTTTTGTGGTGAGTTTTTCTGCCTTGTCATTTTTGTCCAGATAAGAGTATATGAAGGAGCAAATAAAATACTGAAAGGGTGTCAAAGACCCCAGGAAAATGCACTTTAACCAAATCAGAAGAGACCCCAAATCATGAGTGGGAGAAGGGATAAAAAGAAGTTCAGAAAAAAAAATTAAAGAAAACAAATAAAGAAAAATATAAAAAAGAAAAAAAAATATATGAAAATATATATATATGAAAAAATATATATATATGACTGGTGACTAAAACAGGGTCACCCACTTAATTTTGGGAGTATTTTGGTCTCTTAGAAGAAACTACCTCCCAAAATTTTAAAGAATGAAAAACGTATATAAGGGTAAACACAATGAAGTGTTGGAACATGCTTATAAAGATGAGAAAAATTTTTTTTTTAATTTCTAAAAAAGGAGTTGATAATGTAAGTTGGTTGGGAGAATAATGAAAAAGAAAGTGGAGACAATTTGCTCCGGCTGGAGACTATAATAAGCCTGGAGCTAGAATTAGGGTATATTTTGATGTATTAGTAGAAGTTGTACCCCAAATTTTTTAGAAGAAAAAACCTTAAGTGTATACAAAAAATAAAGTTAAATAAAATGAAGGATAAAATATGACTATAATAATGTAGGTTCAAAAAAGATTATTATTATTTTTGAAATTATTGTTAATATAAACTAGTTAAAAAAGAAAAGGGTAAAAGTTAAAAAAAATTTAGCAGAAGGAAAAAAAATAAAAATAAAAAAACTACCTGCAAGTCTAAAGAATCATGGGAAGAATGCCATGAATTCTGTGCTTTGCTTTCTCCTCCTCTGGAATTCCGCTGTTCTCCTTGGTAATTGAACTTGGTCTTGGCTGGATTTCTTGTTGATCTTCTGGGGGAGGGGCCTGTTGTAGTGATTCTCAGGTGTCTTTGCCCCAGGTAGAATTGTACTGCCCTTACCAGGGGCCGGGCTAAGTAATTCGCTTGGTTTCGCTTTCGGGAGCTTTTGTTCCCTGAACGCTTTCCGTAGAGTTCCAGAGGACAGAAATGTAAATGGCGGCCTTCCAGTCTCAGGCCTGGAGGCGCCGAGAGTTTGGGGCCCCACTCCTCAGTGAGCCCTCAGAGAAAAGTGCACAATCACTCCCGTCTCCCTGGCCTCTGGCCGCGCTCCGAGCTCACCCAGCCTGCGACCGGTTCAAGGTAACCCCGAGCTGAGAGCTCACTCCTTGGCTCTGTCTCTGTAGCTGGCTTCCCCATGCTAATACCTGCCAGCTCTGAGACACTCAGACATCCCCGATCCTTCTGTGACCCTGCGGGACCTGGGGCCACGCTGACCCCGTGTGGACTTCACCCTGGTTTAGCATCTGGAGCGATGTCCCTCAGTGGAGCAGACTTTTAAAACTCCTGATTTAGTGCTCCGCTGCTCCGCTGCTTGCTGGGAGCCAGCCCCTCCCCCCAGCGGTATATCTTCCTGTCACTTTGGATTCACCTCTCTGCTGGTCCTACCTTTCAGAAATTGGTCAATTTTCTGTTTCTAGAATTGCTGTCCTTCTTCTCTTCGGTCTCCTGTTGGATTTGTAGGTGTTTGCAATGGTTTGATAAGCTATCTAGCTGATCTCCTGCTACCTGATGTAGTCTCAGCCTGCTACTTCTCCACCAACTTTATTCCTTTCGTGAGGTATTCTTAAGATGACTTAATTTGCTGTCAAATGTGGCTGAATGGAACTGAAATATATATAAAATTAACAACTGTCCAGAAACCATGCAATTATGTAAAATGAAGACATCAAAAAATAAACAAAACAAAGACATTTTTCCCCTAAAGTTAGCAAAGATGATACAGTGTCATGCTAGCAGTCAGAGATTTTGATCTGTGGTCACATAAGCCAGATAAAACTCAGGGACAAAATTCCCAATCCTAAGGAGAAAGGGTGGGTAGTAATTGAGGGGTGATAAAACGGGAGGCGGGAAATGTCTGCATGAGGGTGGTCCTGTAGGAGTATCTTAGAATTGTGTGGAGTCAAGGTAAACTGGCAGCCCTTCTTGTCAATTTAACAGGATCATGAATCAGTAACAGAGCCTTGGAAACTAGAGGCACTTCTTCGTCCCTTCTTTCCATCTCAGAATGGGCAGCAGATTTTCCACATTTTAATTAATTTTCAATTGTTAAAGCAAAAACCTGTATGACCTCTTTCACTAACCCTGTTTTCACCACAGAATAGACCATGTGCTTAGCCAGGCTTCCTGATCGTTAAAGATTAATGTGAGCCAAGTACAAAAATTTGCTCAGGTTATTAAAGGGTAACAGTGATTGTTCTAATGTGTCTGCTTATTATGTACATTTTCTCCTCTACAGTTTATTATATTACCTAGTCAATGTGTTTGTCAATTGTTAATATCTTTTTTGTTGCAGATACAGATGTGGTGTACAAAAGCGAGAATGGACATGTCATTAAACTGAATATAGAAACAAATGCCACCACATTATTATTGGAAAACACAACTTTTGTAAGTAATGAAAAATTAATTACTTTATGCATTTCAGTATTGTTTAGAATGCTCTCAAGGTGCCCATAACTATTCTTCTTCAGCTCCAGCACCTGCAAAACATTTCAGGTAAAAAGTTAGAGCTTGGCATATCATTAGAATCAGTACATCTATTAAAAGGAAATGCCCATATGACCATCTGCTTCATTTCTCTCCATTTATCTTCATATATCCCCTTTTTAGTCAAAGAGCAAATGTTTCCAAGAATAAAATTTCCCTAGAATATTTCTTCCAGTATTTCCTGTGTAAGATCACTCATACGAATGTCAAGATTTAAAAAAACAAATCTAACACAAGTTATCCCAACCTTTTCTCCCCCTTCACTTTTCATTCTTTCTGACTTCTAATTTTGTTGTAGTTTTCTGGATCAAGCAGAAGGCAGACTTTCTAAAACTGGCTTTTTGCTGGGTTGATGTGTTTTATGATTTAGGCTTCTATCATTTCCATTTTACTTCTCCAGATTCACTGGTTAACCTGACAGTGTTTGAGTAACAGAAGGCATTTATTTTGCTCTTACAAAAGAATACTAATTTTGTCTTTCTTGTAAACTCAGTCTTCTTAAAGTTCGATCTACCTATGATTGCCTACAGAGTGGGTGTTAATCAATTAACTTTTGCAGATATTCAAAATTTAGCTATCAGACATCACTGAAAAATAGTGTGCAGTTATTTGCTGACGGTTTTATATAACCAAAGGTTCAATATATTGCCTATTAAATGACTTCATAGGATACAGAGAAAACATTCTCCAAGGCCTCAGAGGATTTTCCATGCAAATTAAATCAGTGAGCAAACCATCAGCTCCCTTTCTTTTTTTTTTAAATTCATCTCTACTTGTACATTTGGAATAGTCATGTGGACGTCATGTTTTTTATAGGATGGCCAGGTGAAAGAGATGGACTGGAAACTTCTATTGTTTAATGTTTTTACATATTAAGAAAACATAGCAATTGAAATCAGGAAGTGCCTATATAGTTATGCATCTGTTAGGCTAAATTAAACCAAACAGTTAATGTACTTTAGTAATTAAAGCAACAACTAACAAGATAAGAGCATTTTTGTTTTTAAACTAATTGGTTAATTCACAGATATTAGAGAATCGGCTATCCTGAATGCAATCCTTTATAGCCCTTGTGGAATGCCAAGAGTATAGATGCCATATTGCTCACTTTCTAAAAATATAGATTTCTTTGGGGCAAATAATACTAACCCTAATGAAAAAGTTTTATAAATAGTGTAGAGCAGAGTCTGTTATTTCTTAATTGGATGGTCCTCAGGGGTAGTAGAGAAAAAGCTAAGGAATCATCACAGTATGGTGAAATCAATGGGAAAAAAAAAAGCCCTCAGTGGAAGGATAGCAGAAAGCAGGAATTGGTAATGAGGAGAAAATACACTAAAGATTTGCTGATTAAAGTCAGTATGATTGATTTTCAATAAAAATAGTTTGGGGAATAAAGTAAATACATTTCTTATTTTTTTTAATCATAAGGTATCATTTTTGAGGTGGAGTATAGTCCTTCAATGGCCAAGCATATAAGTTAGGTGTAGACGCTCAGTATATGAATATTCAGTTATGTGATTTTTCCTTACTGATCATTTCTTTTATACAGGTGAACGAAGTCTTCACTGTGGTCACAGATTATGTTTGTTTGGTTTTTTTTTTTTTTCAACATTTGGTCCTTACTTTTTAGCCTCTATAATACATCAAAAAATAAAAACAGATAAAATCTTGTGGTTTTACTCCATTATCCCAGTTCTTTTCTTGGTCCCTCACACCAGCCCCAGCTTACCTCATTGAAATTTCTCCATGTGCTGATTAATACCATTTTATCTTTGTGCGTGTGTGCTTAATCTTTTTAAATCCTTTTGAGTTCTGTTTCTACTGTCTTCTATGTAGGCAATGACTCTTAATTACCACAGAGTCATATTTAGCAAATATTCTAATTTACTGATCTTATAAGATTCATAAGTTCCCTAAAGACATTTATCTCACAACAGATAATTAATCAATCTATAAGTCCTAGCAGTGTCAGAATTCAGTGGCGGGTTTGGGGGGGCGGTGGTGCACAGATAAGGGATTGGAGTGTGGTATATATTTGCAACCAGTTAACTCAAAACTGTAAAAAATGAAAAATGCAATTACCATGATTCCACATCTCTTCAGGGGAACTCATTTAATAATTTGCTCCCTACTCCAAGACAGAATTATTACATGTAGTTGTGTTTTCAAAGCTCATGCTAGGCTAAAGTCTGGATTTATTTTCTCTTAAAGGCCATTCTGTTGGAAAAAATCTTTTACTGGAGCATAAGAATTTTATTCGTACTTCAGGTTTTTCATTGAGCAATTATCAGTATTTTAATTAGAATCATAATTAATTGACCAAGATCACTATGAAAGCATTGTAATAAAAGTGCCAAGTCAATTAAGAAAATAAACATATTATTGATAGAAATGTGATACCATAATAGCCTATTATTTAATAGGGCATATTTTTCTAAGATGTGACAGTTTATTTTAAAAATTAAGGTAACACCACATTGTCATTTCCCCTCTTAAAAACATTTTAAATATGAATAGTGGGTACTTTTAGCTATGTAATCATGGATAGCAGACTCTATGAGAAACAGTAATGTTGGACATGGCTGTCAAAAATAAAACAAAAGTAAATCATTTTCCTGAAATAATTGTCCTAAGGCTTCTTTTGGATTCAAAATAGGTGGATTTCTAATGAAGGAGGAAATTAACGGGTATATAACTTTTTGAAGAAGAGTTATGCAAAAGAAGTGCTTTAGCCCCAAAACTGCTCTTAATCATCTTCAAGTGTTTGAAAATGTTATCTCTTAAAGCCAGAACTATTTCAAACAAAACCTCATTCACAGTGACATAATGAGGAAATGTTTCATAAGTAATAGCTGTATGTACTCTTTTTACTGTCAGTAAATTGGATATCACCAGTGGTCTTAGCAGAAAACACCAGCAGCCATAAACAGTTCTATTAAATCACTTTTTGAAATTAGAAAGGAATTGGAAAAGGGGTGTCTAATGCACTTATATGGAAATGGGTGACTGATGGATGAGAGTCTCATGTCTTTTTGATTCTGAATATCTTGCAAGCTTTTAAAAACATGCTATAAAAGTAGCCCAAAACAGAGGGAAGAAATTCATATTTGGCAGTAGAATAATTCCAGGGAAAATGTTAGCTACACATTTTTTGGGCCCAGCTATCTTTTTATAGGACATTCCAAGATAGTAAGTTTGATTAGAACTACAGAGTATTTATTGACTTGGGCCTAGAGATAGCATCTGTTGGCTTGCATGCCATCATTATATTTTTATTTGTTTATTTTTTAATTTGCTCTGCCACCAGGTATGTGGGAGTGGAGGGAATAGATCCAACTCTATTTTACCACCAGGATATCAGGAGCTTATTTTCTGATTCATGTTTAAGGCAGTCAAGGCCCTATGGAAATAAATTTCTGTAGTACCAGGAAATACCTATTAGATAGAGGCACCCAAAATTTCATGTCTTAAAATTTGAAATAAAGATAAGGAGGGCATTTTTGATGAGCCCTCAGTATTGTATATAAAATGAATCACTAAATTCTATACCTGAAACTAAAGATGAAACAGTGAAAACTGTATGTTAACTAATTGGAATTTACATAAAAAACTCAGAAAAAAATTGAACTACAGCAATGTTATTAGGAAGTTCTGACTGGCCATCTGGCTTTACATGTTGGCTATAATCATGGAGCATTTGCTTGTTTGTTTGTTTTTTAAGATATGGCTTTGACAGTATGTATGTGTTGGTATCCTAGTAGTGAATGATATCAGTAGGGTAACAATATTGATTGGCCAATGAAGTCACAGGAACTACACACTTACACAGTTGCTGTGTACACAATACTGTTTCTTTCTTTAGACCCATGGTTCCTAGTCCGGGGTATTTTGCCATCAGGAGTTAATTGGCAATGCTGGAGATATTGTTGGTAGTTAGCACTGGAGGTGGGGAGTGTGCCATGGGAATCTCAATGGTCAAGAGAGCTCCTTACCACAACAACAAAGTGACCTAGCTAAAAATGTCAGTAGTGCCAAATTTACAAAATGCAGTTTGAGGCAGGGATACCAGGGAAACCATGAGATGATTCAAAGGTAGTTTTTTCAAGGTGAGATCAAAGCAATGGTTCTTTTTGTCAGAGATTTTAATCTGAAGCTTTCAGCTTCTTTTTCTTGAGACATGTTTCTTCTTTTTATGGATAGATCTGGGAAGAAGACCAGCAGGCATGAATAGGCACATGGCCTTGGATTTTTTTTTCTTTGGCTAGTGCAGAGTACCCTAGTTTTCTTACAGTTTTCTGGGGATATTTCTAATTGAGACATTTTATTGTTGTTGTTCAGGCAAGTTGGTATCACTTACTGGCTATTGCCAGCTCCTTTGACCAAGAAACGAGTGATTTTCTTTAAGCTTAGAAGATAAAACTGATGACTACTTGGTGTTTCAGTCAGTGTAATTCTTTACATTAACATTATATTACTTGTGTCATGTTTATAAATAATTGAATTTATATTTCTTCAGACTGGGCATACCTCTCTTCTACCCCAAAGCCGTAATTTCTCCCTACCATTGGATACATTCATACTTCTTTCATTTTTTTAAATTAAAAATATTTATTGAAAATATTTAGATCCCTTTACACCCATAGTATTCATTTTTTAAAAAGATCCTTATATTTAATTAGACTATTTAGATAATTTCATCTCTTAGTGCTCAAAGAAATATCAAACTTTACACATACCATCTCTGCACATTCAAGGGAACAGAAATAATGTAACATTTTTCAGAAAAAATTGGAATATTTCTTTTATATTCACTTAGGAAAGAGGACTTTGAATCAACTGTGAATATTTAGTTTGTTTAAAATTTTCTTTAAGTTGAATGAATGTGAAAATGAATTCTTGCATGGTTTTAAAAGTGATGGTTGTCAAAACAAAAATTAGAAAGAAAAATTTTGGTTCTTACCCTGGAAGTCTCCTCAAGAACAAATTCAAAATGTGAGAATAGATACTCTTACCTCCATATGTTTGTGAGTATGATATGATTACTCTAAAATTACATAGTTATCCATGCAGTTCCCCATAGGTGAGAAAGACTAAGAGGGACCCCTCCATAGTCTATTTCATCCTTAATTAGCTCTGTGAATGATCCAGGAAACAGATGTTACAAACACATTTACTTACTGGAATCTAGTACCTTGGACGGTAAAGCATTTTTGTCCTCAGTAGTGTTGTTACTAACAAAACCATATCAATAGCTTTATTAATTGTTATGAGGATTCTTAAATGTTATCCTTGACAGAAACCAATATTTCCTAAATAATATATCTAAAAGTCTCCTTTGTATAGAGTAAAATACCACTTCTTACTAAACTCACTTATTTAACCCTTTGAAAAAGAGCTTGTTTCAATTATATCCAATATATCCTCTTAAATATGTGCAATAAAATTATTACAATTCCAGATTTACTTATTTAAAGATTCTTATTAGTATCCCTGGGGCTGGGGGGGGGGAATTATTTTGGTGTGTGTCAGACAGAATGAGAAGCTAGCTGGAAACCAGATTTATTGCAATTATATTACAATTATTTTGTAATTCAGCTTCCTGAGAGGTCAATGCTCTGAATTGTATCTAGGACCAGTCAGTCTGTTTTGAGCAGTTCGAGGCTCTGGTTATATGCCCTTGACCATCTGATGAATATTTCTGCCTTTCTTTTCTTTCAGAAGAATTTTATATTTGGCTACCTCTCAGTCATGAAAAGCCAATTAGACATTTTAAAAAATATTCATAATGAAATACCCAGATTCTTCTATTAATTCATGGTGGAATTTGAGGAAGAATAATGCACTTTAAGAGACCTTTGAAGGTTTTCAAGCTGATGATACTGGGATTTTCTTCCTTTACTTTCTTTCTTTCTTTTTTTTTTTTTTCTTTGAGTTTCAGAGTTTCAGAATACTTTAGTCTGTGCAGCTTTGTTAATGGATAACTATGCATTTAGCAGAACTTTGTAACCATTTATAGTAAAGTGTACAGATACTTTCATAGTACACTGTGAATATAGTAAATCAGTATTTCGGTTTGTTTATCGAACATAATGTAGGGCATTCTGCATTCAGCAAACATTAAACGATAATGAAAGCCCATTACAGAGCTAGAAAGCATTCTCTCTGTCTTCCACGTCAGTTTCAATTAAAAGAAACTGAGACCCAGAGAAATAAAGTGACTTGCTCAATGCTTCTAGCAGATTCTTAAGCCTAGAATATAAATTCCTTGACTCTTAGTCTGATGTTGCTTCTAATATACCTAGATGAGTTTTTCATTCAAAATCTCTTTTAAGGAAAATGCAAAATAAATTAAAATTTCTTAATATTTTTGTATAAGAAGTTTCTATAAGTATTTGTGTATTTATTACATAAAACTTTTACAAAAGATACTTGAATTAAATATATATGTTTATATGTGTGCTTTACCATCAACTAATCAGTAAGAAAGCAGTAGACATTGAGTGGAAAAGCACTGGATACTGAATGGAAAAGAAAAAATAAATAAATAAAAGGAAAATGTGCTTTAAATGATTTCAGTTGTGTTAACTTGGCTGAAGTCACCATATTTGTTTTTAGCATATTTTGGATTTTTAGTGACTCTCCTATGTCATCATTCTTTTCATGCAATTATTTTCAGTTCTTTTGGAAGTGCTGCCTATGTAAACAAAGAGAAACAGCCTTGTCTGCATTATACACACACACACACACACACACATGCATGCACACACATGCACATACCAAGCCACTTACCACTCTACTTTCTTCTCTTTTATCCTTTGATGAATGTGTCTGAAAAAAATCTAGTCTACATTTGTGATTCTTCCTTGTCTTAAGAGTTTACAGGAATTTTTCTCCCTCTCTGTTTTTATAATGTTGCTTCATCATTGTTAAAATGACTCATTGTGTCTTAATTTATTAATTCACTTGCCAACAAATTATTGAGCCCCTACTATGTATCAGATAAGATTCCAGGTTCTGGGGATACATGTTGAATAAGGCAGCCTTGTCAAATTGACAAGAAGTACTCAAGTTCAAATACAAGCAGTTGCAACTGGCCTTAAGTCCTTGGTTGGGGGGAAACATGGAGTGAAGATTAGCAAGAAGGATCAGGTGTCCAGGACAGGTACACTATGGAGGCAACATTCCAAGGTCATGTTGAAGAATTTTATAGGCTCTAAGAAGAATAGTTACAAAGAACCTTAGGTGGGAACTGTATAGATCTATTTTCAGAATAGAAAATATATAAGTAATGGGGAATATAGAGAATGGTGCTGGATGAACCCAGTGGAATAATTACAAGAAAAATTATGGTTTGTAGGTTGATATTTTGTTTTATAAGCAATAGGCAGACTTTAAAGAAAGTGGTGAGATCTGAGTCACTTTTAATTTTTTAAATTTTTATTTTTTAAAACATTTTATTTATTTATTTGACAGACAGAGATCACAAGTAGGCAGAGAGGCAGGCAGAGAAAGAGAGAGGGAAGCAGGCTCCCCGCTGAGCAGAGAGCCTGATGTGGGGCTTGATCCCAGGGCCCTGAGATCATGATCTAAGCTGAAGGCAGAGGCTTAACCCACTGAGCCACCCAGACACCCCCTCTGAGTCACATTTTAAAAAGAACACTCTGCTATGTGAGGAATATATTCTAGGAATATTAAAGTAGAAATCATAAGACCACTTAAAGGCTACAGCAATGGTATTTCTGCCAATGAGAGAAGATTCAGGGCTTGAACTAGAATGGACTAACAGAAAAGAGGCAAAGTATGTAGATCAAGGATTTCTTTGAGAATAGAGCAGACAGGTCTTCGTCTAATTGCTTTGTATCTTTCCAAAATGGAGGAATCACCATTGTGTCTTAAGTCTTTAAATGGCATTAAGTCATCAATTCTATTTTAATATTTTCCAACAAATCTTGACTTTAGGATCTAGTTAGTGTTCAGTTGTTATATGTGTGTTTATATTTGTTTTTTGTTTATAACAGTATAGTAAAGTAGTTTTTGTGTCTTGGCCAAAAAGAATTTGTGGCGAATCAGTATTTCGGTTTGTTTATGGAACGTAATGTAGGGCATTCTGCATTCAGCAAACATTAAACGATAATGGCAGCCCATTACAGAGCTAGAAAGCATTCTCTCTGTCTTCTTTAGGAAGTTTATTTTAGGAAGTTTACATAGGAATGTTACTTTAGGAAGTTTACATAGAATGTACAAATTCAATCCATCATCTCCTGGGTGTTAAAAATGGACAATTTTTTTATTTTTATTTTTTATTAACATATAATGTATTATTAGCCCCAGGGGTACAGGTCTGTGAATCACCAGGTCAACACACTTCACAGCACTCACCTTAGCACATACCCTCCCTAATGTCCATAACCCAACCACCCTCTCCATAGCCTCCACCCCCCGGGCAACCCTCTGTTTTGTGAGATTAAGACATAAGAGTCTCTTAGGGTTTGTCTCTCTCCCAATCCCATCTTGTTTCATTTTTTCCTTCCCTACTCCCCAAACCCCCCACATTGCCTCTCAGATTCTTCATATCAGGGAGATCATATGATAATTTTCTTTCCCTGACTGACTTATTTCGCTCTAGTTAAAAGTGGACTATTTTTTAAAAATGTACTATTTTAATTATAGTTGATTGACCACTCAGTACTTTTTTAAATTTTCATTTAAATTCCTATTAGCATATAATATTAGTTTTAGATCTACAGTATAGTGATTCAACACTCCCATACAACACCCAGTGCTCATCACAACAAGTGTACTCCTTAATCCCTTTTGCCCATTTACCCATCATGCCACACACCTTTCCTCTGGTAACCATCAGTCTGTTCTCTATAGTTAAGAGTCTTTCTTGGTTTGCCTCCTTCTCTCCTTTCCCCCTCCTTTGCTCATTTGCTTTGTTTCTTAAATTCCACATATGTGTGAAGTCCTATGGTATTTGTATTTCTCTGACTTATTTCGCTTAACATAATACTCTGGCTCCACCCATGTTGTGGCAAATGGCAAGATTTTATTCTTTTTTTATGAATGAATAATATTCCATTGTATATACACACCACATTCTCTTTATCCTTTCATCAGCCAATGGACACTTGGACTGTTTCCATAATTTGGCTATTGTATATAATGCTGCCATAAACATTGGGATGCATTTGAATTACTATTTTTGTGTTCTTTGGGTAAATACATAGTAGTGTGGCTCTTGGATCAGAGGGTAGTTCTATTTTTATTTTTTGAAGAACTTCCATGTTGTTTTCCAGAGTGGCTGTAATAGTTGCATTCCCATCAACAATGCAAAAGTGTTTCCCTTGTCCACATCTTCCCCAACACCTCATGTTTCTTGTGTTACTGATTTTAGTCATTCTGATGTGATGTGATGTGATGTGATAGCTCATTACAGATTTGATTTGTATTTCCCTGATGATCAATTACATTGAACATCTTTCCTTGTGTCTATTGGCCATCTGAATGTCTTCTTTGGATAAATGTCTATTCGGTGTGTTCTGCCCATTTTTAAACTGGATTATTCATTTTGGGGTATTGAGTTGTATAATTTCTTTATATATTTTAGATGTTAACCCTTTATCAGATATGTCATTTGCAAATATCTTCTCCCATTTCATAGGTTGCCTTTACTTTTGTTGATTGTGTCCTTTGCTCTGCAAAATATTTTTATTTTGATGAAGTCCCAATGGTTTATTTTTGCTTTTATTTCCCTTATCTCAGGGGAAGTTTCTAGAAAGAAGTTACTACAACCGATGTAAAAGAGGTTAATGCCTGTGTTCTCTTTTAGGATTCTTATGGTTTCATGTTTCACATTTAGGTCTTAAATATATGTTGAATTAGTTTTTGTATATGGTGTTAAGGAAGTGGTCCAATTTCATTCTTTTGCATATTGCTGTCTGGTTTTCCCAACACCATTTGTTGCAGAGACTATCTTTTCCCTGTTACATGTTCCTTCCCACTTTGTTGAAAATTAATTGATCATATGGTTGTGGGTTCATTCTTGAGTTTTCTATTCTGTTCTGTTAATCTATATGCCTAATATTTTTGTGCCAGTTCCATACTATTTGGTTACTACAGCTTTGTGTATAACTTGAGATCTGGAATTGTGATGCCTCCAGCTTTTCTTTGCTTTTTCAAGTTTGCTTTGACTGTCTGGGATCTTTTGTGGTCCCATACAAATTTTAGGATTGTTTGTTTTATCTCTCTGAAAAAATGCTGTGGGTATTTTGATGGGGATTGCATTAAGTGTGTTGATTGCTTTGAGTGGTACAGACATTTTAACAAATTTTTTTTTCTTCTGATCCATGAGAATGGAATGTTTTTCCATTTCTTAGTGTCATCTTCAATTTCTTATATCAGTGTTTTAGTTTTCAGAGTACATGCCTTTCACCTCCTTGGTTAGGTTTATTCCTAGGTATCTTACAGTGTTTGGTGCAGTTGTAAATGGGATTGATTTCTTAATTTCTCTTTCTGCTGCTTCATTATTGGTGTATAGGAATGCAACAGATTTCTATATACTGATTTTGTATCCTGTACCTTTACTGAATTTATGTATCAGTTCCAGCAGTTTTTTTGTGGTGTCTTTTGGGTTTTCTATAGAGAATATCAAGTTCCTTGATTGAAATGTTAAATAAAACTTTAATTTCAAAAGAGTGAAATAGATGGTTGCCATAATTAATGAAGTTGTATTGATTTAGAAATAGAAATATGTAAGCTATTTAAAGATAAATTTTGGTATTTTGATTAAGCCATGATGATACATTTTTATACCTTTCATTAAACTTCTTACTAGCTTATGAATATCTGAAGAGAAGAAGCCAACCAGGACTTACTCAGTTTTATGTTTTCAGTGACTAGAACAATGATGGCATAGCCCTAAGTAGACACTTAGTATACATTTTTTAAATTAATCAGATTAATTTCTTTTTCAACAGAGTATCATTTACGTAAATATTTGATTCACAGTGGTCCAGGAGAGAATGTAGGAGAAAAATGAAATTTAATTAACTCTCTTAAAATTTGAATCAGCTGCAAAAAGGATAATTTATAAACCAAAATAATAATTTTCCCCACTCACTAAAAGTGTGAGCCCATCAGATTGCAAGCAAGTAAAAAGATCTTCTAATTATTGAAATCAAAGTATTTATTTTGAGCAAAGACTGAAAGACAGGAAACAGTTACTTGATTTTTTTGCAACATATTTTTGTTATTTTGACACATTGTTAATTCATAGGATATCTCAGAAATATATATACATATAAGAAGCTTTATTTCATCCTCCAATCTATTCATCTCTTATTAGACAATGAAAGAAATGTCTCTTCCACATTACTTTCAGGAAAATCTGGTCATCTCTTAATTAATGACATATGATAAGTGAAATATGATTCCTATAATTTTTTTTTCTAACTTTTGGCTAATGGGAAAACTAGAGCTGAATTAAAATATAATTTTAACAATTGGGAAAGAAATTAAACCATGGAAATATCACTAAACCCTATGACTTCATCATAGTACTCTTCAATTTCTTTTTTTTTTTTTTTCCTAATTTCCTCCCCTTCCTCTTCTTCTTTCCCACCCCCACTCTCCTGTGTGTATGAGTGTGTGTTTTGGGGGGAGTGGGTGTTTGTAACAGCTTTTTTGAGAGATACTTTACATAATTTTTACCCATTTGAAATATACAGTTCATTGTTTTTAGTTTACTCACAGAGTTGTGTAACCATCATCACAGCCTAATTTTAGAATTTTCTTCAGCTGTCCCTAAAGTAACCTATACATACTAGCAGTCCTTCTCCTGAACTCTCCCTCTGTGGCTTCCTGCAACTATGAGTCTACTTCGTATCTCCGCAGATTTGTGTATTCGGTACATTTCAAGTAAATGAAATATACAGTATGTGGTCTTTTATGAGTGCTTTCACTTAGTATAATAAGTCAGAGTTTATTTATGTTTTAGGATATATCAATACTTCATTCTTTTTTGTTGTTAAATAGTATTCCATTGTGTGTTATGCTACTTTTGTTTATCCATTCATTTGTTAATGGACATTTGAATTGATTCTTTCTTTTTTTGAGGATTGAGAGAAGGGTCAGAGGGAAAGGGAGAGAGGGAACCCTAAGCAGGCTACAAGCCCAGCACAGAGTCTGACTTAAGGCTCAATCTCACAACCCTGAGATCATGTCCTGAGCCAAAATCAAGAGTCTGATACTTAACTGACTGAGCCACTCAGGTCCCCTAAATAGGTTCATTTTGAGGCTCTTATGGATAATACTTCTGCGAACATTTGTATGCGAGTTTTGTATAAGCACATATTTTCATTGTTCTTGACATACTTCCACTATTGAAGAGTGTAATTCTAGGTCATATGGTAACTCTTTGTTTAGTCTCTTGAAGAACTATGAAATACTTTCCAAAGTGGTTGCTATTTACCTTTTCACTAGAAGTATGAGAGGAACCAGATTTCTTCACATCTTTGTCAATGCTTCTTCCTGTCTTTTTTACTGAAGCCATCTTAGTGTGTGAGAAGTGGCATATCACTGTGGCTTTGATTTGCATTCCTTCACTAATGATGTTGAGTGTGTTTTCATGTGCTTATTGGCCATGTGAATATATTTAGAGAAATTTCTGTTAAAATCCTTTGCCCATTTTTTTAACTAGACTCTGTGTTTTCACTACTAAATGTTAAGTGTCTATTTATATATGCAAAATACAAGTTCCTTGTCATATATGAAATTTGCAAATCATTTCTCACAGGTGTAATCTTTTACTTTATGAGTGGTATCCTTTGATGAACAAAAGATTTTAAGTTCAGTGAAATAAAATATATCTATTTTTCTTTTGTCTTAACATCCTTTGTTGTTAATCTAAGAAACTATTGCTTAACTCAATACCATAAAGATATACCACTGTGTTTTTGCCTAAAATATTATAATTTGGGGGCACTGGGTGGCTCAGTCAGTTAATCATCTGCCTTTGGCTCAGGTCATAATCCCAGGGTCCTGGGATCAAGCCCCACATTAGGCTCCCCACCAAGTGGGGAGTCTGTTTCTCCCTCTTCCTCTGCCACTCCCCCTTCTTGTGCTCCCTTGCTCTCTGTCAAATAAAAAAAATAAAAATCTTTAAAAAATAAAATATTATAATTTTTTCTTATGTTTAGTTCTGTGGTTTGTTTTGAGTTACTTTTGTATATGATGTGAAGTATGGTATCCAAATTCATTCTTTTGCATGTGGATAATCACTTGTCCATGCAACATTGTTTGAAAAGACTATTCACATTCAATGGTTTTAGCACCCTTATAAAATATTAGTTGACCACAAATGTATAGATTTATTTCTGGACTCTCTATTATATTAATTTATATCTTTATATTTATGCCATTATCACAGTCTTGATTACTGTAGCTTTGTGATAAGTTTTTTTTACTTCAAATCAGGACGTATGAGTACCCGATCTTTATTCTTCTTCAAGATTATTTTGAATATTCAGAGTCCCTTTCATTTCAGATGAATTTTAAGGTCAACCCATAAATTACCACATAGTCTATCCCTAGAGAGTGTTTCATATGAATTTTAAGGTCAACCAGTAACTTAGCATATGGTCTATTCCTAGAGAGTGTTTCATATGAATTTTAAGGTCAACCAGTAACTTAGCATATAGTCTATCCCTAGAGAGTATTCTGTGTGCATCTCCTAAGAATATATATTCTGCTAATGATTTGTCTGTTAGATCTTTTTGCTTTATAAAGTTCAAGTCTTCTTTTTCCTTATCGATCTTTCACCTAGTTGTTCTATCTACTAATAAAATTGGGGTCAGGAAGTCTAATCATTACTGCTACACTGTCCATTTTTCCCTTCAATTCTTTTGATTTTTCTTTATGTATTTTGGAACTCTGTTATCAAGTACATATTAGTTTACAATTGGTGTATTTTCCAGATGGAAGTAGTACACAAAAACGGTACCAACATATTTCCATTTCTTCTCTCTCCTTTGCATTTTTATTGTCATACAAGTTATGTCTTTATACATTTTAAGCCTAACTACACAATTTTATAATTATTGTTTATGAAGTCATCTTCTTTAAAGATTTATTTGTTTATTTTAGAGAGAGAGAAAGCTAGTGAGAGGAGGGGTAGAGGGCAAGAAACTCAAGCAGACTCCTTGGTGAGCAGGGAGCCTGATGCAGGGCTGGATCGCGGAACATTGAGGTCATGACCTAAGCTGAAAGCAAGAGTCAGCTGCTCAACCAACTGAGCCACCCAGGCATCCCTATGTAGCTATCTTCTTAAATATATAGGGGGAGAAAGGAGTTACAGTGTATTTTGCTGCCTTTCATAATTTCCATGCAGGTAAGTTTACTGGGTCATTTTGCTTCTAAATGTGGATTCAGGTTATAGCCTAGTGTCCTTTAATTTTAGCCTGAAGGACTCCCTTTAGTATTTAGTATTAGTAAATACTCAAGTATTTAGTATTTCTTGGAGTACAGGTCTGGTAGTAACAAATGCTCTGAGTTTTTTTGTTTTTGTTTTTGTTTTTTTTTTAATCTAGATATGCTTACTTTTCTCTTTGAGTTTTGAAAGATTGTTTTTAGCTCCATATAGAGTTATTTGTTGACAGTTTTTTTCCTTCAATACTTCAAAAATGCCATCCTCACATCTGACATCTATGGCTTCTTTTTTTATTATTATTTATTTGACAGAGATCACAAGTAGGCAGAGAGGCAGGCAGAGAGGAGGAAGCAGGCTCCCCACCAAGCAGAGAGCCCGATGTAGGGCTCAATCCCAGGACCCCGGGATCGTGACCCAAGCTGAAGGCAGAGGCCTTAACCCACTGAGCCACCCAGGTGCCCCTGACATCTACGATTTCTTAAGAAAAATTAGCTATTACTTTTATCAAGGATCCATTCTGTGTGATACATTGTTTTTCTTGTTGCCAAAATTTTTATGGTGATATTTGACAATTTGTGATTAGTTTAGATAAGCATATTTTTGATATTAATTGATTTGAAATTTGTTGAGTTTCTTGAATATGTATGTACATTACTATTTTTCATTAAATTAAGAGGTTTTTACTTATTATTTTTTCCTCTTCCTATATCTCTTCTTTGTCTTTAAACTTTTACATTCATTATATATTCTACATTCAGTTTTACTGAAATAGGAAGGAATATAAGGAATTCCCCAGTGTAATATAACTAAGTATAATAGTCTATTCCCATTTTATTTTATTTTTTTTTAAGATTTTATTTATTTATTTGACAGAGATTAGAAGTAGGCAAGAGAGGCAGGCAGGGAGAGAGAAGGAAGCAGGCTCTCCGTGGAGCAGAGAGCCTGATGTGGGGCTCGATCCCAGGACCCTGGGATCATGACCTGAGCCGAAAGCAGAGGCTTTAACCCACTGAGCCACCCAGGTGCCCCGTCTATTCCCATTTTAATTAGATGTTCTCTGTAAAATAACAAAACAGTTTTCATCATGAAAAAATAGACAATTGTCTTGATCAACCTTTCTCCCTTTCTTCTTTCATTCCTTCCACTCATCCTCCCATCCATCTATTTATTTTGGATTATTGACTCCTTGATTTAACTGAATGATTGTAGTTTCTTAGCGTTATTGCAGATAATCAATGATCAAGGGTTATTATATGAATTGGGGAGACTGTAATGAAAATCCTACCCTTTACCAGCTATGCTATCTGACATTATTAACATTTTCCAGCCTACTTTAAACACTTGAACTATCCTTAAATAGTCTCTCTTATTTTTGGAACTTTAAAAAATCTTCTCAGGACTCAGTTGTATATACTATTGATTTTAATCAAACATTGAGAAAGAAAAGAATACCTAAGTTAAATGAATAATTGCATTATAATTTTAAAAAGTAAATTATAAAAATATGTATTTCTACCTAAAGAAGAGGTAGACTCATATTTTATTCAGAATGAAAGATTAGGGGTGCGTAGGTGGCTCAGTGGGTTAAGCCTCTGCCTTTGGCTCAGGTCATGATCTCAGGGTCCTGGGATCGAGTCCTGCATCGGGCTCTCTGCTCAGCAGCAAGCCTGCTTCCCACTCTCTCTCTGCCTGCTGCTCTGCCTACTTGTGATCTCTTTCTTTGTCAAATGAATAAGTAAAATATTAAAAAGAATGAGAGATTATGCACATCATTTTCTTTGACAATACCATGTGGTATTTATTTTAGAAGAAAAATACTTAGAAAAACATTCTATTTTTTATAAGAGGAGTGGTAAACTAAGATTTAATTCATATAAATACACTGTAATCTTGTATCCTTATATATGTCCTCATATGTTCTTCCTAAAAATAAAAACAAATTCACATTGTGAGTTCTCTTTGTTAGGAACGAAGCACTTATCTTTATAAGTTTTGAATAAATCAGAGTTTATATGTGTAATATAGTTCTATGGTCTTCTTTTTTCCCTTGGTCATTCCATAATTTATATATGTCTTTAAAATATTGACATTTAGTGTATATTTTAATAAAATATAATTAAGAATACAAGTATTCTTAATCTCTCATTGACATTTCTAAACACAATAGAATGAAAATATATGGTTAGAAACTATAAACAGTTTTTTGAATTATCTGAGAGTCATTAGCTACATGTGGCTATTTATATTTATTTTGAAATTAATTAAAATCATATGGAATTTTTAAAAACCTATCTTTTGTCACATCAGCCTCATTTCATGTGTTTAATAACCAAATGGAACCAATGGCTACTTCATTAGACAATGTACAAATATTTCTATCATCACAGAAAGTCCTATTGGACAGAGTTACTACACATGTGCATATACAGTGAAAATAAAAGCTTCTTTCCATATCACTCACTATCCTTTTGAATATGTCTATGTATACATTGGTACCAGATAATATCAATGAAGATGTCTGTACATCTTCATAGGTCTGTACATAAACAATATATTTCCAAATATATGCACTCTTATGTATGTGTGTGTGTATGTATTTAATGCCAACAACATGGAGAGTCTACACTTTTTATCAACTTAATAGTGTAACTTGAGGATCTGTTTACATGAAACCTTCTGTTTTTGTCTAACATTATTTAATGGTTATGTAGATTTTCTTTGTGTGATGTACTATGTATTTATTTCCTGTTGCATATTTGTGAATATACTTGGCAACCATTTTTGAAATGTAGATGTAGGCTAAATTCATACAGTAGTATTGCTGTGTCAAAAGAAAGGTCAATATGAAATTTAATACTATCACCTTATATTAAGTCCACCAATGGTAGATGATATTGCCTACTACTCACTCTTGCTGTCTCTCAGTCTTATCAACATTTTTTATTAGTATCAACTTGGCTGATGAAAAATAGCCTTTAATTGTTATAGTGATATGTATTTACTGAATTATGAGTAAAGTTGAGGATCATCTTGCCATATGTGCATCGGTAGTTGGTTCAGGTTTTTTTTTCCAGGAATTCCTTTGCACAAGCTTTTCACATTGGGTCTTTGCATTGGTACTCATGAGCAGCAAAATTTTTTCTTTAGATATTTCTATTTATCCTTTATCTCAGTGGAATCACTCATTCACTACCATTTGGAAAGTCCAGTGAAAAAAAATTAAATACCTTAATTGTTATGTATCTGTTATTAACTGGTAGAAGAAGAAATAAGTAAGGAGTGTTAAAAAGGGAAAGAGGGACAGTGGGAAAAGTTGTAGATAAATGTCTGTAATGAACCCATTCAGCCATAAATACCTATTTAATAAAGTTTAAAAGCATCATCTGTCCTATAAGATCTTGGAAATATATCACTTAAGATTTTCCCTTGATTTTCCAAATGCAATAAAATTCCTATTAAAACAATAAAAAAAGAAATGTACAAACTGAATACCTTCTTCATGCCTTTGGCTTAAAATAAGCTTCATTGGAGATTGAAATATATATAGAAAAGTTATTGATATTTGCCTTCTCTACATTTCATGAGAAGATTAAAGGTATTAACAAACATTTCTCAGAAAGGAGATAATACAAGGAAGGATTTTTTATTTGGGGTATTAAAATGCCCTGTTAGTCAATGATAACTCTTAAACTAATTTACTCTGGAAATTATTTTTATGTCGATCGTTGGATTTCTGGGAAATGTCTAACAATCTCCTAAGCACAGTTGAGAAGACACCAGCAATGTTGGCAATTATGACTATGAGATGGGAGAAAAGAACCAAGTCCTTCTGAGCTGGGAGTTTGGGCTCAAGACACTGAATCTGGAGGTAGTCACATGCATTGGAATGACTTGATTCTACAGGCCCTTTCTTTCTCAAATAAATGGAAAGTGCTATGCCACCATGGAAGTAAATTTGAAATGACTCTTTTCCTTCACTCTAGCCATTTTTGTTACCAGGGAAGGGTCATGTATGATATCTCTGCTTTCAAAGAGATACTAACAAATGAGAAGGAAATGGAGAATCCATTTATTATTTTGAGTCTTGAGCATGACTATTAAAAGATAACTTACTAACAGAAATACTGATGTTCATAAGCTGAAACCCAATCCTTGTTATTCTTTGACTATTCAAATAATTTGCATATTCAGAATCCTCTTTAAATATCACATCCTTATATTTTTTGCTGTTTGTATCCTGTATTTATTATACCATCACATTAAAATTGGAGTGTACAGACAGATATTTTAGCATACAAAAGAATGTCACATAGTAAATGATAAAGACATGGGATAAAGCATTAATTAACCAAAAAAAAAAAAAAAAGAAATAGTGTGACTAACATATAAAAAAAAAAACAAAACTCTTTCAATTCTGTTGAAAAATGAGCAAAGTATATAAGTAGACTTTTTACAAAAAGAAACATTGTTGGTGAACAAGTAAATGCTTAATATAATTCATAAACAGAAAAATAATGGTCAAAAAGGAGATTGCACTTTACATCTATCCATTTGGCAAGGTTTAACTGGAATTACCAAATGTTAGAAAGAATGTGGAGAACAGGGTCTCTTACTCATTGCTGACAGGAGTGTAATTTGTGTTTTTACTTTGGGTAACAGTTTGTCATTATAGTGTGAAGTCGATTATTCACATGCCCTACAACCCACAGATTCCTCCCTTTATACCATAAGAAAATGGTTGCTTGTGTGTATCGGGAAACAGGAACACAGAGATTTATTCAGTCATAGTTGCACACAACCCCTGGTGTCTTCAACTGAGCTTAAGGTCAATTAATGGACATTTCTGAGAAAGTGGACAATAAAGAATGACTTTTAGCTTTGGACAATTAAAGTGCAATTTAGTAAATGACAACTCAGTTTTTAAACTAATTCTCTCTGGGAATCAGTTTTACATCTTTGGGTTTCTGGTGAATATCTAACTCAGTGTGTGTGTGTGTGTGTGTGTGTGTGTGTGTGTGTGTGTGTGTTTGCCTGAGTACCATATTTAGTCTTAATTGGCTTTGCACTCTAAATAGAGGAATTAGGCAGCCCGCAACTTCTTATACTTCCCTTTATCACTCAGGATTCTGTTACTGATTCATGCAAATTTGTATTTAGCTGTAGTTCACTTATTTTCATGATTGCTTATAAGATATTCCATTCTTTTCATGTTATTTTCGTGGTTATATGGTTTATCATTATTTTTATATATTACAATATGTTGGTTGTTTATCTGATATTCTGATATCTACTGGGGCATCCTGTATTTTTATTTGCCAAATTTATCATGAATTGCACTATGTCATGATGGAAAAGTTATGATTAATCTAATTCTTTAAAATATCAACTCCAGGGCACCTGGGTGGCTCAGTCAGTTAAGGTTCAGGTTAGGTTAGGATCCCAGGGTTCTGGGATCAAGTTCTGCATCAGGCTCCCTTCTTAGCAGAGAAGCTTGCTTTTCCTCTCCCTCTGCCTCTTACCACCCCTCCCCTGATCCTGTTCATTCTCCCTCCCTCTCTCTCTCTCTCAAATAAATAAATAAAATCTTTTAAAAATGAAATAAAGTAATGACCCTATTAATTAGGTCTGTGAAGTCGTAGTCTCTAATATTCACCTGATGGAATATTGTAGCAAGAATAGACTGAAGCAGGTTTTGCTACTGGAGAGCTCCAGTCTACCCATCCAATCATATAAGCATTCTATTGAAAATATATTAAGCCACGATATAGGCATGATGTGGAAAACTTCTGATGTGATTATTTTTAGGACTTCCATAACTTTTCATATCTTTCTATATGCCCTCTTCTTTTTTTTTTTTTCAATTGAAGAGTATTTGCATTATTTTCAGGTGTATAACCTAGTGATTCGACAATTCTATAGGTTATACTATGGTGACCACAAGTGTAGCTACCATCTGCCATCATACATCGCTGTTACAGTACCATTGAGTATATTCCATATGCTGTGCCTTTCATCCCCGTGACTTACTCATTCCATAACTGGAAACCTGAATCTCTGGCTCTCCTTCAACCAGGATCCCCACCCCCGCTGGCCCCAACTGCTCTCCTCTGTGGCATCATGAGTTTATTCTCAGTATTTATGGATTTGTTTCTGCTTTTTGTTTGTCCATTCTTTTTTTTTCTTTTTTTTAGATTGCACATATAAGTGAAATCATATTTTATTTGTCCTTCTCAGTCTGACTTCACTCACTTTAGCACGTCTTCTAGGTCCATCCATGTTGTCACAAATGGCAAGATCTCATTTTTCTTTATGGCTAAGTAATGTTCCAGTGTGAGTGCGCATGAGTATGTGTACATTCATACATAAATTGATGCCACCTCTTCTTTATCCACTTGTTTATCAGGGGACACTTGGGTTTCCTCCATGTTGTAACTCCTGTAAATAATGCTACTGTAAATAAGCACATGGGTGTATGTATCTTTTCAAATTAGTGTTTCCATTTTCATTGAGTGAATGAATACTCAGTAGTGGAGTTACTGGTTTTTATGGTATTTCTATTTTTTTAAAAGATTTTATTTATTTATTTGACAGATCACAAGTAAGCAGAGAGGCAGACAGAGAGAAGAGGAAGCAGGCTCCCTGCCAAGCAGAGAGCCCAATGCGTGGCTCAATCCCAGGACCCTGAGAACATGACCTGAGCCGAAGGCAGAGGCTTTAACCCACTGAGCCACCCAGGCGCCCTCTATTTTTAATTTTTTTGGCAAACATCTATACTCCCTTCCATAGTGACTCCACCACTGTACATTCGCATCAAGAGCGCCTGGAGGTTTCTTTTACCCCACATCCTCACCAACACTTACTATTTCTTGCCTTTTTGATACTGCCATTCTGATAGGTGTAAAGTGTTATTTCATTGCAGTTTTGATTTGCATTTCCATGATGATGAGTGATGTTGAGCATCTGCTCATGGCTCTGCAGGTCATCTGCATATTTCTGTTGTCCTCTTCTTTAGTCCAGCTGCACTAGAATGTAACCACTTAAAAGAAAAATAGGTTCAAAATATGATGGTTAGAAAGCCCGACAATTTGAAGAGTCAGTAGAATAGCACCGTCTGAACTTCCAAGAAATAATTTATATAAATATACAAATTATAATATTCCTTTCCTTCTCTCTCCAGCCAATGCTTTTCTATTTTATTGACTTTTTAGGAGGAAGAATATTGACACACTTCTCCTCAAAATCACTTTGCCCTTTTTAAAAAGTTATTAATAGAATTCAGAAACTATTAGTTTTCGCCATCTTATTAAAAATAAAAAATGTTTGTTAAATGTTTTAGTGTATGGTCTATGACCCAAATGAATAAATATTAATTTGGCTGTTCACATTTATAGAGCAATAAATATTTATGTGATATACATAATATAAATAATATATATGTGATAGATATAGTATAAATAGCAATAAATATATATACTCTACAGGAGTTAGTAGGTACCAGTTCATTAGTCTTAAAAACTACCTACTTGGACCATGGCAGTTTCTGGAGTTAGTTTTACAAAATATTCTAGTATCAATAAGATACATGGTTCTTAGAAAAAAAGAAAGAGACCATCTATTATATTTATGCAACATGGATACCTTGGGTATCACAAAGAAATATAATTCAAACACTATACTAACTAATTGGGTAGCTAAGAGGAGAGAATGTGAAGAGGAAATACGGAATAAAATATTTGATTTTAAAGTTCCCTGCATATAAACACAGTTATGGCTATAAAGACAAATCACGGCTTTGTTTAGAGCTACAGGATAAAAAATAACCTGTTTGCCTCTTCCTCATTCATTTCATTTGAAGGCAGGCAAAGAAGGAGAGCTAGTTCTTAGCATCATACCATGGACTGCATGTTGGTTTGCCTTCTTTTCTGGCCTTCTTTGAGCTTCTTTGCCTCAGTATCACTCAGTTAGCTGCATGGTGACCATTTTCCTCCTCTCATCCATTTAACTGTTTTCTAAAATCCTTCATCATGTGTATTTAATAGTCTTTTATGGACTTTAGTGTTGTTTTTTTTTAAGGTTTTTTTTTTTTTATTTTTACTTGAATGAGATCACAAGTAGGCAGAGAGGCAGGCAGAGAAAGCGGAGGAAGCAGGCTCCCTGCCAAGCAGAGACCCTGATGCTGGGCTCGATCCCAGGACCCTGGGATCATGACCTGAGCCAAAAGCAGAGCCCCTAGCCCACTGAACCACCCAGCCGCCCCTGGACTTTAGTGTTAAAGAAACTTATTCGTAATATATACTTCAATATTTGAAACATTAATATTTTATTTTTCTAGGATAAGAGATGATTTTTTTTTAACATTTTCATCAGGTATCAATACACTAAAAATGAGATTGGGTAATGAGGGAGGTTATGGCCCAAATTAATTAAACATAAGGTGTGTGTGTTTGTGCATATGTGTATGTGTGTATCTGTGTGTGTGTGTGTGTGTGTGTGTGTGTGTGTGTGTGAGTGTGTATCTGCAGGGAGTTTGGTAGGGTAGAGGCGCAGAGAGGAATGAAAGATCATAGCTCCACAGAGACCTACCTTCTTGTTTTCATTATTCTTTATCTGTTAAAGATATACCCTCCTATGCTTTAAGGCTTAGAGCATTATCCAGCTCAAATCCCTGGGCCAATTGTTTTTTGTTTTTTTGTTTCTGCTTTATTTATTTATTTTTTTCTAAGTAGAGATGCCTATAAATATTTTTTTATCACCAACTTGTTACAAGAACTAGAATAATACTCACCCAAACTGGACAGTTCTCATGCTTCTGTCGTATCTCACTCTGAAGGCAGCCCAGTCCTTCTTACCAGTTTGTGCTAATTTTAACCCCATCTCTGGTTCTTATCCTCTCATTCCATTCTCTCTCCACAAGTCATTCAAATGCATATTTTATATTTTCTGGCACTTCTGACATTTAAGTTTGTATTTAATTATTTCTTGCCACGATCTTCAGTATCTGACATCTTGGAACACTATCATTATCTTATTTCTACCTCTAGTTATAATGTTTCTGACAAGAGTGAATCATTGCAGTGGAGCCTCTTAATAGGGGCATTAACTGTAGCAATAAAAGATGTAAATCGCAGTTGCAAACACCCTAGAAGAGCAATCATGAAACTGATCAATGATTAGATGAACTGCACATATAATTACATACATATAAGGTCAGATGAATCACTTAAGCTGAAAAGGACAGGGAAGGTTTAAGAGGGAGAATTAGAATATTTTAGAGAAATACAATTTGAATAGGGAGCAGATAAAGTCTTGAAAGGATTACAGCAAGTGGGGAAGGTTGAACAAAAGTACAAAAAAAAAAAAAAAAGAAAACATGCACATTTAAAGAATAAAAGTATTAGTAAAACAATTCTTGTGATACCTGCATTGTTACTGATCCATTCCTAGTAGAACATGCTGTTTTGGGGATTTTTATCCCTTTTCTTTGAAGGGGATGGATTTGCACTGAATATAAACTTTTATCTAATGCTCTGTGTAACTGATTAATAAGGCAGCTCCTATGTATATCTCTAAAACTTGAGGCTTTTACACAAAATCTCAAACTTTCCCTGTTGGATACTATAAAAGGACTATAACAATAACACGTCTAAAAATGGCATGTTTCAAAATTTCCTCAAAATAAGCTTTTTTTTCCCCTCTTTCCCAACTTAAGTTGTAATAGCAACATTAAGCCAGTGGTAAAAACTTGAAATTAAAATTGTTTTGTACACTTCCTGTTTCTCAGTGTTTAGACCTAATTATTAAATTCTTTTTTTTTAAATTCTTTTGTTTTTATCAACCGTCTCCCTTGAATGTGTCCCTTCCTCTCTATGCCCTTGTTTCATCCTTAACTTCTTGGCATTGCTTGCCCAAATTGCCTTGAGAGCTTCTTATCAGAGCTAATGACTTCAAGATGTCATCAGATCCAGATCATTTTTTACCCACTGCTAGAGTAATCGCTCTAAATTCAAAACTGATTTTGTTGCTTTTTTGGGCTCTAAAATTGACCATTCATGAAAACAGTGATCAGCTCTGCTATATTCATGTTAGCAATAGTACATGCAAAATTAATATTGACAGTAATCGAAAGGGCTAGCCCCACATCTTTCCAGTAATCTCTTTAAGCTTCTTGGGCATTTTGTTTAGCTTATTCTAATAATATAGTCTATATTTTCATTTATCTGGAAAACACTGGATCATGAATTTTTTACTTACAGTACCACAAAATGTATGAAAAGAATACCATTCTGTTCTTCATTTCTTTAAAGAATGTATTTAGTTATTTTATTTGAGAGAGGGAAAGCATGAGAGAGTGAGTGGAGGGAGGAGTAGAGGAAGAGAGAGAATATCAAGCAGTCTCTACTCTGAACACGAAGCCCTATGCTGCACTTGATCTTACGACCCTGAAAACATGACCTGAGCTGAAATCGAGAGGTGCTTAACCTACTGAGCCACCCAGGTGTTCCACCATTCTGTGCTCTAAATCTCATTGCATTGTCTTCTTTCCCTTCCTTAATCTTTATGGCAATTATTATTTTTCCCAAAATTAGCAAACTGATGGCCCCCAGGCAGAAATTGGTGCCTGTAAATATTTTTAAAAGTATTGGGCTATAGTTAAAAATCAGAAGATTATAAATTAGGATCTTGATTTCTGGCTGATCTTGAAAAAATGTGGAATACTAGAATACTGTATCACTTTCCTATAAGATGATGCTTATCTGGAGCTGAGGGACTACTGCCCCTTTTAGACAGTCTGACTATTCCATTTACCCTCTTTATACCCATATAGCTTAATTCTGCCACTCCATATCCAGTCCCTTTTGGCATTTGGGTTTGAGACTCCTACCCTACCATGGACCATAGAGAAACAGTGCTTATCTTATCTTCTCCAATATGGGATGGAAACAATTCTAGTGAACTTGGTTTCTCAACCTTATAGCACTCTCAGTGTCTGCTGTGGTACTGGTCATCTTGTGAATGTTCAATAAATGCATTTTGGTAGAACTGAATGACACATACAAATGAGATACAACAAAATCTTTCCAAGCTGCCCAGAAGAACGCATTTTTTTTTTCTCAACTTGATCAACTGTCTTGTCTTCCTCATTTAATTGGTTTCATAAACCATGTGCATGATTATTTTTCTGTTCATCCTACCTCACTTGGCTTTAGTTGAATGTTCTGGATGGCAGAATTCATGCATTTTAATGTCCTTTGTGCCATATCCGGTGTCAAAGAATGCTCTCCTAGACATTATTGCTAAATAATACTAATAAACACACATAGAAACTATTTCTGCATCCTTCTATTTCAATAGTAATTAAGTGACTGAATATGCAGGTAACATAATAGTGTTATTGGCAACGCTAATTTAATGTCCTATCAAGCTGAGTCTCAACCGGAACTATGCTAATGTCTGTAATTAGGGTCAATGTAGAGCAAGGGGTCTCCTGTGGCTGCAAGAAGGAATGAATCTCTGGGATGCAACAGATGATACCATTAAAGGCTGTGCTAAGGGGGATTTGCCTGAGACTTCTGGTGTCCCTTGACTAAGCTGCATGTACCGTCAGCGAGTCCCTTTGCAGCATCAGTGATCTGCACACAGCTCTCTCAATTCAGAGAAGGTTCAGCAGCTTGGGCCCCTGAAGAGGTATTTGGAAAGTTTCCCAGTTTGTGTTTCATAGAAGCTGGAGACAGTATAGTGATAATTAATAAAGTGTCAGACTGGATAATTGTAGGAACTGTAAAAGATACTAAAATGTTGTGACCGGAGGCGCAGACACACCTGTGAACGTGTGAAGTTAATTTGTGTGAGGAACGTCACGTGAGGGTAGATGAAGACTAGGAAGGTGAGATGTTCTTTAAATAATTCAGATGGGGAAGCGCTCTTTCAAAACATAAAGAAAGGAGCCCTGCTGGTGGGATAATGCAGGGTTGATTAAAGGAGTACCCGCTGTATTCTTTTGTTTTGTGTGCTCACCTGCTTGACCAATTTTTAAATTACAGTAAACCTCCCCTTACTGTGTTACAGTACACCTCTTGGTAGTGTAATGTTGAGAGACTTGAGACCTTATTTCATCTTCACCCTAAATTTTGTGCATGACTGGGGGCCTCCAGTTGACTCAGTTAAGCGTCTCCCTCTTGATATTGGGCTCAGGTCATCTTCTCAGGGTCCTGAGGATGATCCCCGAATCTACCTCCATGCTCATCAGGGAGTCTGCTTGAAGAGTCTCTCTCTCCCTCTCCCCCTGTCCCTCGCTGCCCCCATCCCTGCTTGCTCTTTCTCTCTCTCTCTCAAATAAAAATAAATATTTTTTTAAAATTCTGCGCAGAGGGATTTCCATCAGGTTTCTGTACATAGTAAGTTAATGACGGGAAAAGGAAGATAAGGATGAGGGTACCTATGTAAATATTAATCATGAGAGGTTGAGAACTACTGAGAACTACAAAATTATAAGCAATTTACAGAGCTGATGATAGATGAATGGTAGGTCTGTTGTTGTCCTTGTTTGTTGTTATTTCCATTTTTATTGAAATAGATTAAAAATGAAAACTAATACCTTTGAGATGCATTACTGCCAATGATTATTCTGACCTTCTCCTAAAGTGTCTTATACAAAGGCTGTATAAGATAGATGTATGTAGGCAAAACCTCCAAATCTTAGCATTGCCATAGAATAGTATTTTCTTCCAGACCACTCCATTCTCTTGCCTTTCTGGTTTACAGATTAACTGTGTTATTCTAACACAATATTCTAACACGGGTATCCTACAAGTTGATTCAATTCTGACTAACCAGAATTAGTATAGACCCTCCAGGTTAAGGACTCGGTGACTGCCCCCGTTCAGATGCCACCTGCATGTCCCAAGTCTCCAGGCTACCTGCATTTCCTTCAGGTTTGATAATTTGTGAGAAAGATACAGAAAGTGCTATACTTATGAATACTGGTTTATTTTAGAGGCTACAGATGAAGAGCCAGATGAACTGGTAAATAGGGCAAGTCCAAAAGGGTCCCAGCGTAGTAGTCTCTGTCTCTGTGGAGTTGGGAAGTGCCATCTGCCTGGTATGTTGATATGTTTACTAATAAGGAAGTACCTCCAAATTTCATCATTCACAGATTTTTTTTTTTAAGAATTTGTTTATTTGACAGAGAGAAGACAGCGAGAGAGAGAGAACCCAAGCAGAGGGAGTGGGAGAGGGAGAGGCAGGCTTCCCTCTGAGCAGGGAGCCCGATGCCAGGCCCAGTCCCAGGACCCCAGGATCATGCCCTGAGCCGAAGGCAGATGCTTAACAACTGAGCCACCCAGGCACCCCCATCATTCACAGATTTTTATGGAGGTCTCACTACTTAAGCATGAATGGCCACGTCATTGGCCATGTGATTGAACTCCATCTCCCACCCCTCCATCTGCCCTAACCTCCAGTTCGCACAGAAAGTTCTAATTCTTTAATCAGATAGTTCCTTTGCTGGGCAGCCCCCTCTCCAGAAGCTGTCTAACCACCCTCCCCCCACCTCTACTCCTTGAGTCATCTCACTGGCATAAACCAAGTATGGTCAGAGGGAGCTATTAATTAATTAATTAATTAATAATGAATGACACTCCCATCACTCAAAATTCCAAGCATTTTAGGAGTTTTATGGAAGGAATCAGAGAAAAATAGTAAATATATTTTTTATTATCCCACACAAGCTTCTTTCTCAAATATTAATTAGTCTGAGTTTCTTGTTTTTTTCCATTGTGTTTTGGGGGTTTCTAAGTATAAAAACCCTTACCTCACCCTTTTTCATTTTTCGCAGACAACAGACTTGAAGAAATTGGCCTGGCATAAAGCGTATGAAATTATTTACATATGTATTTCTCTGCCAAACCCATACAAACTAGTTTGCCTATAATACATATACAGTCCATTTTGTCTTTGTATTTTGTAGACTTCTGATGCATTAAGTCAACTTATTTGACCTCTCTTTAGATCTGAAATTAAATGTGATCTTTATTTCAGATGAAGTTATTTCTCCACTCTCAATGCATTTCTACTTCACTTTATTTTCAATTCTTTCTTTTTTTTTAAATATTTTATTTATTTGACAGAGAGAAATGACAAGCAGGCAGAGAGGCAGGCAGAGAGAGAGGGGGAAGCAGGCTCCCCGTGGAGAGAGAGCCCGATGCGGGGCTCGATCCCAGGACCCTGAGATCATGACCTGAGCGGAAGGCAGAGGCCTTAACCCACTGAGCCACCCAGGCGCCCCACTTTATTTTCAATTCTTTCTGACATCTGGTCCATTCAATGATAGAATTATAGGATCAAAATCAAGCAGGTATAGTGTAGTTATAATCAAATATAATCAGTTATTTGTGTTTTAATTAAGTTTACTGTGGGAGTATCCTCTAAAGAAATTCTGTCTTTAATATAAGTATCTTCTTTTAAATACAAGTATGCAACCTATAAGAAAACAAAAGTACAAAGAGAAAAAATCATGACACCATAGCATGTTACTGTTTCTTTTTTTAATTTAATTCAATATGCAAATATTAAAGTATTTTGCTTATGAAGTTGTGATTTTTTTGCCTTATTTATTATAATGAAAATATTAACATAGTCTTTAAATGATAACATGTAAAAAAGATACGTTAGCAAATCTTCTTCTTAATGAAATGTCTAACATAGCCTCTACGTTTTTATATCCATTTAAACAATCATACATAAATACATATATGTATATGCATATTTATAATAGGAATGAAAATGCCTGCACCACTCACTGTGTTGTGATGTGAACTGAGATCTTTTTAATTATCTACCTACCCAAATTCATACTAATGTCCCTGATATTTAGCTTTTCACCACTTTCATAACTTTTTTTTTTTTAATTTCTAGGTAACCTTCAAAGCATCAAAACATTCAGTTTCACCAGATTTGAAATACGTTCTTCTGGCATATGATGTCAAACAGGTAAAGTAGTGATCTTCTTTGAAAAAACTTTTCTTTGTGATGCATTCAGGTAACAAGTCATAGTTTTACTTGGTCTTCTACTCACCTAGAAAAGAGTTGGCATATCCAGTAGCTGCAGGGGTATACTGAAAACCAATATTGCATGAGAGGTTTGGAGAAAGTGTCCTGTCTTCCATACCAGGCTAGCAAGTGCCTGGCACACTCTGCTAGGTGTGTGTGCCAGTCCTATTCTGTTTCCTTCCGAGGTGGGTGTGGCAGGTGGTTAGCAAATCTGACAAATGGAGGCTTTTGCCTTTTTCAGGACAGCCTCATTATAACATAAGTGTGGGAGTTTCCTGATGGCTCTGCCCTGATCTGCAGTGTGTATAATGGGAAAGGACTGGTGACAACATTGATTCATGTTATGGACAGTGGATTCTTTGGTGGTATTTGAGCATAAGCCTTGTGATTAGAGAAAATTCTGAAAGTGGGTCAAACCAAGGAATCAGTTCTGAACAAACAAAATGTTCTAATTGCAATTAGCATTTCATTACTCTGTGTCAGCTCTACAGCCCACAATTAGAGCAATATGTATGGTTGTTGAGTGTTTTGTATTTAGATATAATTTGCACTGTTAAGAAGCAAAGTAAATGTTGAAAGGCAATTCAGCAGATGAGTTTCTGTAGAAAATAAATGATTGGAAATCATTCAAGAAATTTTTATGTGCTCCAAGACAATAAAAATTTATAGACTTAAGGCAGGAGGCCTCATAGAATGCATTGAAAGGCTTTGAGCACATGAAATTTCACAGTTCAGAGGACCTTCTATGTAATGACTTTAGTCTTTGGTCTTTTAGAGTACACATGTGCTATACTTTAGACATATTTATATATTTTTATATAAAATAATTTACCCTGCAAAAAACAGGGAGATTGTAATGGAAGACATCTTTCCCTTATAAATCTCAGCACTTTTACTTTAATTTTGCTCTGTAATATCTGAAATCTCTGCACTTTTACTTTAATTTTGCTCTGTAATATCTCTATTACATGCGCTAAGAAGCACATGTAATAGCAAGACAAAACACTTGTTTTATAAGCAAAATATTACAATTTCCCAATTTTTAAAATAGTATTTATCTAAAGATTTTTAACGTACTGTAAATTTTTATTAAACTAATAATGAACTTAAGAAAAATCATATTTCAGTAGACACAATAATCAAGACTATGTGGAGTGAACAAAGGGATAGACATAGAGATCAATGCAACAGAGTAGAGAACTAAGAAACAGACCCATACAAATATGCCTAACTGATTTTTGGCAAAAGTGTAAAAGTAATTCAGTGGAAGAAAAAATGCACTTATATAAGTCAAGACTATATAAAATCTCAGAATGGTTTATGGGTTGAAATGCAAAATGTAAATTTATAAAACTTTTAGAAAAATCAAAACAGAGCAGAAAATCAGTGTTATTTAGGAGTAGGAAAAGAGTTCTCAAACTATACATCAAAATCACAGTACAGACAAGGAACAACTATTGGCCTATAAAAGACCTTGCTCTGAGGATGAAAATCTAGCCTATGTCTGGAGGAAGAAGATATTTGCTGTTCCCATATTCAATGAAGGACTGATATCTAGAATATATAGAAAAACTCTCAAAATTCAAGTTACAAAAATCAAAACAGCTATTCAATCAGAAAATGGGCAAAGACATGAGACATTTCATTGAAGAGGACATACAGATCACAAATGAAGCACTTCAAGATGTGTTCCCATCATTAGCCATTAAGTAAATACAAATTGAAACAACAGTGGAATATCGCTACATACTTATCAAAATGGCCAAAGGGAAAAAAAGAATAGTGTCTACACCAAACCAGAGCAAGCACCAGGAAGCTGGGTCATTCATATGTGCATGTTGGGCATGTTAATGGTTCTGCTACTCTGGGATATGATGTATAAAATTAGGGAGACTGGATATTTCAACAAAATGCATCACGTTTATCAAAAAGTACAGTGAACACCAGAACCCACATATCTATGGACCAATCTTAATATTCTGTCTCTTGTTTTTGCTTCACTTCAGGAAAAATACATATATTCTATGACACATCAAGCTCTGGAAGTGAGAGGAAGCTATTATTTTAATAAGTAAAAAACAAACTAAATTTCACAATCTTAGACTACTTCATTCGTTTTTTTTTTGTTTTGTTTTGCTTTGTTTTATTTATTCATCATGTATTTGGGAGCAACCTACCAAGCTAGACATAATGCATGGGGGGTGTGTGTGGGGGGTGTGGGTGTGTGCACAAGCATGTATATCTACTTCAAGAAGCATACAGTCAGAGGTAAGATGATACAAACACATATCTACTATACACAGCATTGTGTAAGGTGTTACAGTAGTAGTAATATTAAAGAATAGAGAATATTTCCATTCAAGATAATCATGCCTGGAAAGGAAGCATAGGGTGAGTTCTGAAAAGCAAACAGGTAAAGACAAATAGAAAAGCTTTCCAGATGGGCCCATAACATAGGGCTTCATGGAAGGAGCATTAAGTTGAGGTATCACACTTAGTTCAGACTATTTAGCTCACTGGTAAACAAAAAAACAAACAAACAAGCAAACCTATATACTTAGTAGAGACCCTAAATTATAGAAGTTGAATTCCATTTTATTCTTCACAGTTTGTACTGAGAGCCCTTTGGGATCTGATGGTTTTAGAGCAGTCAAATGCCATTTTTACTCTGTGTGTGTCTGACTGCATATGTGTGTGTGTGTGTGTGTGTGTGTGTGTGTGTGTGCATAACGCCCATTAACAAAGATGGAGAAAAAAAAAACTCATACAAAGTCCAACCACCTGAACACATCCACTAAAATTATTTTGGTGTGTTTTATTCCTTTTATGCCTTTGATATGTAAAAGTAGGTAAACAGAAATTATCGTACATTAAGCATTATTTTAGGCAGGTATTATTCTGATTTCCGAGAGACGTTAATCTCAGAAAAGCTGAAAAATGCAGGATTTGATGATTAAGAAATTTATCTAAGATCTTTCAGTTAGGAAGTGATAGCCATACACTTACAAATTGGCTTATATAATATTTCGTCTTTATTTTCATTATAAGGCAGATGAGCTGAACCAGAAAAACAGAATCAAAGGCTAGATTCCAATGACTTACGGATTCTCCCTATTGTTGGTTGTCTTAGTTGTCTTCATGTTTTAAAATATTTTGCAAATATTTTTTAGTGTATTCCCTTTTCCCTGAATTTAATATTTCTATAGGACGCATTGACATAAATGGAATTTCTGCATGGAACTACATAACGTTGTTTAACTGAACTGAAATTCACAATAGTTAGCACAAAATAAGCTTCCTTAAAGTGTATAATTCAGTGACATTTAGTACATACACAGAGCTGTGCAGCTACCACCTCTGTTGTAAAGCATTTTTATCAACAAAACAGATAACTCAATACCCATTAATTAGTCAGTTACCAATCTCCTAGCCTACCGTATCTTTCAATAACCACCAATCTGATCTCTATCTCTATGGGTTTATGCATTTGGATATGTAAATGGAATTGTATGACATGTGACATTTTACTGGAGTTTTTCTGCTTACCATAGTGTTTCGAGGTTTATCCACATTGTAATATGTGTCAGCACTTCATTTTTTATGGTTAAATAATATTCCTTTATATGAATGTATCACAGTTTGTTCACTTATCTTTTGAGGAATATTTGCTTTATCCCCAACTTTAGGCTATTCTGAATAGTGAGGCTGTGAATATTTGTACACAAGAATTTCCTGAGTACCTGTTTTCAGTTTCCGAAGTATATTTTGAGGTGTGTAATTGCTGAGTAATAGACCAATTCTGTGTTTAACTTTTTGAGGAACCACCCAACTGCTTTCTAAAGTAGCTGCACCATTTTATATTCCCACCAACAATGGATGAGTTCTGATTTCTCTGTATTCTCACTAACAGTTGTTATTTTCCATTTTTCTTTTTATGAACTATTCTAGTGTGTATAAATTGGTATCTCGTTGTGGTTTTGGTGTACACATCCCTAATGACTAATGATGTTGAACATACTTTCATGTGCTTCCTGGTCATTTTTATTTCTTCTTTGGAGGAATGACTACTGAATTCCTTTGCCTATTTCTTTTTTTTTTTTCTTACCGTAGTTGTGTTTAAGAGTTTTTGGTATATTCTGAACAGTAGACTCTTATATAGGACTTGAAAACATTTTCTCCCACTCAGTGGATTGTCTTTTCACTTGCTTGATAATGTCCTTTGATGCATAAATTTGAAAAATTCTACTTAACTGTAATTTATATATGCACATGCTTTTGATGTCATAGTTAGGAATCCATTTGCAAATTCAAGGTCATAAAATTTTACCCCAGTGACTCTTTTCTACAAGTGTTATACTTCTAGTTCTTATATTTGGGTTATTGATTAATTTTGAATTAATTTTTATACAGTTTGAGATAGTCCAATTATAACACAATATATAGGCTCATGCCGTATACTGAAACACTTCTTCCAAAATGGTTGTGTTGGTTTATAACTGTTGTTAGGCAATGTATGGTCTGTTATATTACCATCTTTACCAACTTAACACTGTGTTTTAAAGAAAAAATAATTATTAACTTGGTAATCTACTATCTACTAATCAAATACATGCACACATTCTCTCTATCTCACACCCCCTCCCACCCCATCAGTATTAGTTTTATATTACTATGCAGTAAACTGCCCCAAATTTAGTGACTTTTAAAAAAACATTTATTGTGCTCAGTTTCTGTGTAATGGAATTTGGATTTGGCGTGGCTGGGTTGTTCTGGCTCAGGATTTCTCATGAAGTTGCAGTCAGCTGTCGGCTGGGCTGCAGCCATCTGTCTGCCTAACTGAGGTTGAAGAATATACTTCCAAGGCCCATCACTCACATGGATGGCAAATTGGTGATAACTGTTGGCATGAGGCTTCAGGTTTGTCCCGTGATCTTTCTGAAATGCTGCTTGAGGGTCCTCATAATATGCTACCTGGATTTCCCCAAAATGAGTAATATAAGACATAAAGGCAGAAACTTAAATGCCTCATATGATCCTTCCTTAGAAGTTACTGTTAGGTGCACCTGGGTGGGTCTGTCGGTTAACTATCTGACTCTTGACTTCTGCTCAGGTCATGATCTCGTCAGGCTCTGCTGGGCATGAAGCCTGCTTAAGATTCTCTCTCTCCCCTCTCCCTCTGCTACTCCACGGCCCCTCCTTGCACTTGCTGTCTTAAAATAAATAAAAGTTATCTATTACTTTCACAAACTATTTTTTAATTCAATTTATATATATATATATATATATATATATATTTTTTTTTTTTAAAGATTTTGTTTATTTATTTGACAGAGAATGATCACAAGTAGGCAGAGAGGCAGGTAGAGAGAGAGAGAGAGGGAGAAGCAGGGTCCCCACTGACAAAGAGCCTGATGCAGGGCTTAATCCCAGGACCCTGAGATCATGACCTGAGCCGAAGGCAGCAGCTTAACCCACTGAGCCACCAAAGTGCCCCTCAATTTATTTATATATATATGTGTGTATGTATATATATATATATATATATATATATATATATATATTTTTTTTTTTTTTTTAAGATTTTATCCATTTATTTGACAGACAGATCACAAGTAGGCATAGAGAGAGGGGGAAGCAGGCTCCCCACTGAGCAGAGAGCCTGATGTGGGGCTCGATCCCAGGACCCTGAGATCATGACCTGAGCCGAAGGCAGAGGCCTTAACCTAGTGAGCCACCCAGGCACCCCTCAATTTATATTTTTAAAGATTTATTTATTTACTTGAGCAGGGAGGGGCAGAAGGAGAGGGAGAGGGAGAGAGAGAATCTTAAGCAGAGTCTGCACTAAGCATGAAGCTCCTGATTGTCTCTCAAACCTCTGTGCTTGTCCAAGCAGACTGTTGTATTTTCAAACGTTCTCAGTAGTTGAGGATGTGCCAATACCTGTCTGTGTCCCAAAAAAGAGGGTCTCAGCAACCCAAAAAAGAGTGACCCAAAAAAGAGGGTCACTCAGTCAGGCTGAGTGAAAGGTAGGTAGACCTCAGACAGCAGCTCTTTAAAATGTGCAAATATATACAGTTCTATGGTGGCCCTGCAAGTTTGAGAGCCAGATGTTCTGAAGGTGTAGTTTTTCTTTTTCTTTATTATTTATTTATTTATTTGTTTGTTTGTTTATTCTTTTTGGTCACGTAGGTCAACTCTAATTCAGTGTGGGAGGAAACTACTAAGAGTTTCTCCAAAGTGAGAATTTGGAGGGACCATCTTAGTGGCTGGCTTACTTAGTCCCTTATTTTCTTATTTTACATGCAAAGTATACTTATTCTCTCTGAGGCCCCCATATTTTCATCCATTGCAGCCCAGCATTTTTATTAAGCAGATCTAGACCTTGAGATGTCTCCTCAAGCATGGCTCCTTGGCTATAGTTCTTTGAGTGTATTTTTATATATTAATACATTAATTTTTTTGAGATTTTATTTATTTATTTGAGAGAGAATGAGAGAGAGAGAGAGTGTACAAGACAGGGGAGGGTCAGAGGGAGAAGCAGATTCTCTGCTGAGCAGGGAGCCCAATGAAGGATTCCATCCTGGGACTCCGGGATCATGACCTGAGCGGAGAGCAGTTGCTTAACCAACTGAGCCACCCAGGAACCCCAGAATTTAATATATATTAAGTATATTCACTTACATATCCACATAAATATAAAAAATACATATATATGTATTTCCTAGGTATATATTTCTTATGTATTTGAATACTGGTTTGATTAACATTCCCAGCACATATTTTCAGATTTATTGATTTTATTGTGAATAATGTTTTTATATATACCATTCCTTTATCTTTTGTAGTCTTTGTATTTTTTTAAAACATACATTTGTGTAATTCAATTATTAGTTTTATTATATTTTTTAAATCATAACAGCAATTTTTTATATTTAATTATTTCCTTAAGAGAGAGTTTGAATTTTGTGATAAAATTCATGTTTTACTTAGCTGTGCTTTCTTTTGTCTCTAGGCTTAGAAACATGTCCACCAATATGGAAAAATATTACTGTGCTTTTCCCCTTTTTTATAGGTTTTTATCCATATATGTTTATTCCATTTTATTTTCAACTGTATATGGTGGTGATTAAAACCAATCTTCCTAACAGATCATAATAATGGGAAATATGTATCTTTTATATATGTGAACATAGTAATGGTCACCTGGGAAGACCACAAAGGAATATTTTTGATGTATTATTAGAAGGTCACACAGCACATTTGAAAGATGTAACCTGACTCACGGTACCACACATGTCTTCAGCCTCTGCTTCCCCATTGCTATGATGAAGAGGAAGAAAATATAAATACTTCTTAAACTTACTCTCTTGAGTAACTGATATAAAAGGAAAGTCATGTGATAGTAATTCTGCCTTAAAGATTCGGTGAGAGAGCTACTGTAAAGGATCTAGTACTATTTTTTAAAATTTCTTCTCAGTGTTCCAGAATTTATTGTTTGTGCACCACGCCCAGTGCTCCATGCAATACATGCCCTCCTTAATACCCACCACCAGCCTCACCCAACCCCCTACCCCACTCCCTTCCAAAACCCTCAGTTTGTTTCTCAGAGTCCACAGTCTGTCATTGTTTGTCTCCCCCTCCGATTTCCCCCAATTCACTTCTCTCCATCTCGCAATGTCCTCCATGTTATTCCTTATGCTCCACAAGTAAGTGAAACCATATGATACTTGACTCTCTCTGCTTGACTTATTTCACTCAGCATAATCTCCTCCAGTCCTGTGCATGTTGATACAAAACTTGGGTATTCATCCTTTCTGATGGAGGCATAATACTCCATAGTATTTTTTGTTTTTGTTTTTTTTTGGTGTCAGGGTAGCTTGCTCAAGAGTGCTGATTTAGCTTTTTCTCCCTGGCAGTGTCCTTAATCTGAGTCAAATGTCAATTTAGCATAGGATAAATTTAGTTTAGTTTTTTTTTTTTTAATAGGTCAATAGCTGAATTCTACTGTGTGTTACCTATGGACTTCCACTGTTGAAACATGATTCTGTAGGTTACCCAATGCTGAAATGCTTTATTCAAAGCTTGACTTGATACAGTTTTTCTGTCTGAAGTATGAAGAGTATGATTCTTTTTATCTTAGCTTTTTCCTGTTAACTATACTATTTTGACAAATACTTTAATGATCTGTAGTTGTAGTGTCCAAAATCATAAAGTAAGTATGATTATTAACATAGGTTTATAGATAGTTTTTGAAAATTCCGTATCAGGTTCTTCATTATAAATAAGCAGTGTAAAATATGAACTAGCAATTTTTAGTACTTTGCAGAGAACCTTCCCAAAATATTAATTTTTGTATTAATATCAATTTTTATTAAACTTGAGCTCAATCTTTTCTCTTGACTATTAATTAAGTCCAATATGGTAATATAAAGACATTTCCTCCATGTATATTTGTTTACTCTGTACTATCAAAAGTTAATTTCAACAAGGTGAGCAGTTGCTTTTCTTTTTCTGGTCAAATTGATGTTTCTCATTGTTTGGGCTTATAGTGTTTTTTTTTTAATAAAAGATTTTTTATTTATTTATTTGAGAGAGAGGGAGAGAGAGCACAAGCAGGAGGAATGGCAGAGGGAGAGGAAGAAGTAGGCTCCCTGCTGAAGAGGGAGCCAGATGTGGGGCTCTATCCCAAGGCCCCAGGATCATGACCTGAGTTGAAGGAAGACACTTAGCCAACTGAGCCATCTCAGGTGCCCTGGGCCCATAGCTGGTTCTTTGCTCATTCTTCTGTTCTACAGAATTTCAGAATGTTTTATGTTTATAGTAGGAATCTATTGACACATAAAGATGAATGCTTTCTGACTCTAAGGATCTTACAGTATGATAAAGGCTCTAAAGAAACATTTCACTAACTGTGTATTATAAGGGGGCTAAAGATAATAAACAATGAATCTTGAAATTAAAAAAAATAAAATAAAATAATAAAGAATTGCTAAAATTCAATAAAAGCTATTCTCTTTTAATTAAAAAATGATAAGTAAGTGGGGGGATAAAGGAAGAGAATGCCTTTATGATTGGAAGTGAAGGTGAGTCCCCCATCAGGAGATAGATTATAGAGTACAATATGTTAATCTTCATGTATTGAATTAACATGTTGTACTCTATAAGTTTGTACAATGTTAGATGTCAAATATATAAAAAAAAAATAGTAAAGTTTCCTGCAGTGGAGGGATGATGAGCTTACATCATCTCTTATTTGTGAGTATACCAGGCTCCTAGCATCTTTTCAATCACTCTTATTCTTTTTTGGCAGTTTTCTAAACTCAGGATAAACTGATCTTTTTAAAAAGAAAATCTGATTGAAGTGCCTGGGTGATTCAGTCAGTCAGGCATCCAACTTTTGGTTTTGGCTTAGGTCATGATCTCAGGGTCGTAGGATTGAGCCCTGTATCAGGCTTGTGCTGGGCATGGAGCCTGCTTAAGATTCTCTCTATCTCTCCTTCTGCCCCCTTGACCACTCCCTCTGTAAAAAAATCTTATTGTCATTCTTCTTAAAATTATCCCCCGGCTGCTTTGGGATAAAGACTAGAAGTCATTAAACAGCCTACAAGACCCTGTCTGCCTTTCCAGCCTCACCTCTCACAACTTTCCCCTTGCTTTCAGCACTTCCAGGATTTCCTACCATAACTCAGAACACTGTGTTCCTTCCATCATCTACCCAGAATAAACTCCTACCCCATGTTCTCTCCCTCATATTAGTAATTTTTAGTTATTCTTTAGATGACAGCTCAGCCATACTTTTTCATCATCGGAGCTGTTCTAGACTTCTCTAACTTGGTTAGATTCCTTTATTATAAGATTCATGGTATGCTACCTCCCCTTTGTAGAGTTTATCACAGCTGTAATTGTGTTTAACACAATGCCTGGCACAGTGTTGCTGAAAAAATAATTTAATGTGTGAATTAATGAACCAGAACCTCTAGCAAATGTTTCCTTAAAGTGCCAAGTGAAAGTAAGTGGCCCATCTCTGTGCTTTCATGGCATCTGGATGGTACTTCATCTTCATATTTCTGTCATTGTATTGAACATATTCTTTTATGAGTGCATCTCCTTCACTGAACTATAAGACCCTTAAAATTAAGAATTTCTCTTTACTTATTTTAATGCCCTCAGGATATTCTGCAGTAAATGGCTCATAGAAAACAGTCAATGTTTGTAGAACTAAAACAATTATTCTGTCTTGGCTGCACATCAAAATCACCTGGAGAATTTATTTTATTTCATTTCATTTTAATTAATTAGTTAATTTTGAGAGAGAGAAAGAGCGAGTGAGCTCAGGATGGGGAGGAGCAAAGGAGAGGGAGAGAGAGAATCGTAAGCAGGCTCCATGCTTAGCACAGAGACCAGTGTAGGGCTTGACATGGGGCTTGTTGTGGAGTTTGATCTCATAACCCTTAACTCATGATCTGAGCTGAAATGCAGAGTTGGATGCTTAACTCCCTGAGCCACCTAAGAGTCCCCCCCCACCGAGACACCCTTATCCCTTATAATTTTTCTTTATAGTAGTTCTGTTATTCTTATATTATTGGTGGAAATAGAGAAACAAAGTAGTTCCCCAAGCTTGTGTAATGAATGATTCAATATTGAATTTTTCTTTCTTTACTTTCTTTCTTTTTTTTTTTTTGGAATAATATTTTTTAATAATGGTCCTGAAATAAGGGAACAAGTAGCCATTCAAGTTCTTGGGCCCTGTGAAGACTCAATCGAAAAAGAAAGTTTGAGGTTGGTCCCATAATCTGGGGTTTAATAAGCCATTTAGGTAATTCTGATGGGTGCTCAAGATTGAGAACCATCTGTTGAGAGGAACTGATTAAAAAAAAAATCTTTTATTTATTTATTTGAGAGAGAGGGGGCAGGGAAGGTGGAGGGAGAAAGAGAATCCTCAGGCAGACTCTGTGCTGAGCACAGAGCCCCTTGCAAGGCTCCATCTCAGGACCTGAGAACATGACTTGAACCAAAGCCAAGAGTTAGACACTTAGCCAACTGAGTCACCCAGGGAGAAACTGATTCCTTAAAATCCAAGAGCTCTATCTAAGAAAAGATCTAAGAAGCCACAAATTAGCCATGTGGATGAGAGTGATGTAGAAAAAAATACTATTTAAGAAAGATGATCTACCATTTGTATTATTTCAAAATAATTTGATCATGGATTTGATGTCCACCTGTCCCTTTCTGACCTTGGACACCACTCTGACTCATTTTCCCTTCAAGACTGATGCTTAATCTGCAATGTTGTAATTATATGTGGCTTAGTGAGGATACATGGAATTTGGAGCAAAATATGTAAGATTGTATTTAAGCTATTCATACTTAATTTTTTGTTGACATATAACATACTCACAAGGACATACTCATATTATGAGGATAGCCTGATGAATTTTTATAAACTAAACACATCTTTATAATAATCAACTCAGGTTGAAAAAAAAAAATCATCACTCAGGTCAAGAAGCAAAACACTACTGTGCTCCTTTGCAGGCACTGCCTACTACAAGGGAGACCACTGTTCATGCTTTTAACAACTTAGATCTGGTTTTTGATGGTTTTTTTTTTTTTACTTTTTTTTTTAATTTAAAAAAATTTTTTTAATTTTTTATAAAATATATAAAATATAAAATATTTATTTATGTATATATAAATATATATAAAATATTTGTGTAAAATATAAAAAATATAAAAAATATAATGTATTTTTATCCCCAGGGGTACATGTCTGTGAATCACCAGGTTTACACACTTCACAGCACTAACCATAGCACATACCCTCCCCAATGTCCATTATTCCACCCCCCTTTTCTGACCCCCCTCCCCCCAGCAACCCTCAGTTTGTTTTGTGAGATTAAGAGTCACTTATGGTTTGTCTCCCTCCCGATCCCATCTTGTTTCATTTCTTCTTTTCCTACCCCCCCAACCCCCCATGTTGCATCTCCACTTCCTCATATCAGGGAGATCATATGATAGTTGTTAGATCTGTTTTTGTACTTTATTTTATATGAAGTCGTAGATTTTCTGCTCCTGTGTATGTCGTCTTTTGCTCAACAAATTTGTAAAACATACCTACATTGTTCAGTAATTAGATAGTACCTTGTTCGTTTTCCCTACTATACTGCACTATTCCCTACTATACTATACTCCACCGCATATATCATAGTTTACTGCTGGTTAGAAGGTAAATCTGTCTGTCTATCTATATATCTATGTGTGTGTATAATGGATATTGTATTGGATCATTTCTCTGATCACTCATTTTCTTATCTATTACCCTGTTTCTTCTTTGACAACTAGTTAAAAAGAGATTATAGTAGAGGGATCACATTTTTTTTTGACTACTCAAATTGTATGTATTATATGAGAAGTGTTTATATTATTTTGAACATCCCACGTTTTTGCTCTCTTTTTTACAGAGGTAGGAGACTTGGAGATCTAATTAACTAACTTAAGGGCCCTACCTCACCATTTGAGAGTTGGGAAACTATCCGATCTTTCTAGCCCCAAAGACCCTGGTCTTTTGATCACACAGCCATTTTGAAAAAGTCCTTACAAATTTTCATAGATTTATTCTGTATTCTGGAATAATTATTTTCTCATTCAATTGAAATCATATCCAACTGTATTCTAATTAATTGTAAGACAAATGGTACTTGTATTTAATATTATTTGCAGTATTCATGTAGCATTTATCATATTTCTCTAGCCTTCTGGTTTTACATTTCATTTTTGTATCTGCTTCTTTGAATTTTTTTTTTAATAGCTAACTAAATCACTGTGGGATGCATTTTGATGCGATAAATTTGAAAATATTAAAGAAGAATAAAGTATTCTAAAATATGAAATCTAGATTTGAAATCTTGATGATCAGAATACTTGTAGTTAGGAACTGTCTAGTGTTTAATATTGCTTATATTAGGCAAAGTTGTTTTTTGTTGAGTCTAAGTCCTAAATAGTTTAAATTTAACCATTGAAATCCAGTTTATTTTTCATATTTTCACAATATGTTTGAAACTGCTGGTCCATTTGAATTATTTAACAGTTGAAGTGATCTTTTTTAAAGCAATCCTTGAAGTCAGTAGTGTTTTTATATACTTTTTTTTTACATCTTTTATATTACATTTTTATATACATCTTTTGAATGCGTATATAATGTGTAAAGACAAGCAAGTAGAAACAAGTATTTAAATTCATGCTCATTTATAGTTTTCTTATTGTTTAGATTAAAAAATACAGACTAAATGGACTAATGAATAGTTAAGTTAACCATTTATTTTACATTGTTAACTCCCTTTTGTGTCTTATGTGTGAGGTCAGAAACTTTAAATATTTTGCTGTCATTTGGCATAATTAGGACTGTCCTTTCTGCATGATGGGACATCAGTCTGCATGAGAATAAGCTCTTTCTGAATAGAAAAGTTAAAAACTGAATGAATCTTTTTAAGTTGTGTCTAATGGAAGGAACAAATCCATTATATATGTGATAAACTTTCTGTGTTGGTGTCTGTCCTCTAGAATTGATGCTGTGCAAAAGAGCAGTATTGTTATCCTCTAGAGCTGGACGCATTTATTTCCATTTATGTTTCTACTAGTTTGTACCTCTGCAGACAAGACCCTCTTTATGATAAATATCTATTTTAACTAAGAAGTAATCACTGTAAAATGAATCCTGCATGCACTGCTGCCTGAAAAACTAATTCATCTGTAGTGAATTATCTAATTAAATTCTGAGCCTTAATACTTCAGTGCTTTATAATTACGGACAAATATTTAAGAAGTCTGGAGGAGTACATGATCTGGTCATGGGACTATCTAAGCTATTAAGCTCCATACACTTGGGGCACACAAATATTTCAGATAATCCTGTTAATAATAAACTCAGGGAAATTTCAGCCTTGGAAAGTGACTCTATTCAAATATATGGGACTTGAAGTTGACCCTGAGAGCCTCCTGCAGAACTTACAGAATGCAACTTCTCTGCTCTCTTGTAGCTGCTGTGGCTAAGATGTCTCCCCCTAGTTAACTTTCTCCTTACTAATGAGTATTGATAAGGCATGAAACATATATTAATGTCACTTTTGGAGATACACACACATAATTTACAGTGCCTATATATTTACCTCTTTTAGGGAAAACCAGTTAATATTAATGATTTAATATATGGATTTATCTTATTCAAGTTTTGTTTTTGTCATATTTAAGTATAATTTTTCCACTTATAGACAAATGTATTCTAAATACTTTGAGAAATACTGCATTAGCAAAATACTGTCATACTGTTAAAGTCATGTTCTAGTAACCCAATGCTGTGTAATTACTCAAAAATTTAGTAGTATAAAATGCAAATTTATTATAATTATGGACTCTGTGGGTCAGGAATTCTGGAAAGGCTCATCTGTGCTGTTTCCACTTGAGGGCACTTATGTGATTGCTGTCGGGTGTTACCTGGGGGCAGGACTCAGGTTTCCCTGTGTGTTAATAGGGTGGTCAGGTGGATTGCCTTGGGCTGGTGGGCAGGAGGCTGGGCCCAAGGGAGGAACAGTGTTCACGAGGGCAGAGATGGTCCCATAGGGTGCCCCATGCCTCCACACCCTCTCTTCCTGGGTCCTCTGCACTAGACTGCCCTGGCTTCAGTCTCTTCCAGGTTTACCATGTACCCTTCTCCATGTTGGCACTTCAGGCCATAGACCTCTTAGAGTATAGGCACTCATGTATGGCCACAGCTGCTGTTGGGCACCAGCTAAGGGTACACCCTGGGCAGATGGGGCAGATGTACTGAGCCCCCACCGAGTGGCTACCATTGCTGAGCCAAGGGTGCAAAGCTGCATCATATCTCCATCCCTAGGCCAACACCCAACGTACCACCCCCAGCTGACACCACCCTTGGCCCAGTCCATCCTGGCCTGACTGTACATGGATTTGTTTCTATAAATATATATACAGTATTGCAAATGCATTTTCTTCTTCTTTTTTCTTAATAACACTTTCTTTTACTAGCTTACCTTACTGTAAGAATACAGTATGTAATACATACAATGTACAACATATGTGTTAACTGTCTGTTTCTATTATTGATAAGGCTTCAGACCAACAATAGGCTATAAATTAAGCTTTTAGGGATCTGAAAGTTATAGGGAGATAGTCCCTCCTGAATCGGGTAGGCACCTCTAACCCCCCCATTGTTCAAGGTCAACTGTATTAGCTTCAGCGATACAACAGAATGATTCAGTATTTGTATATACTGCAGAAGGATCACCATAAAAAGTTGAGTTAACTGGTTATTTTGGTAAATCTAACTAACTCATTATGGTAAACCAGATTTAAATAAATAAAGGAATACTTATCCAAGTTTGGAATGAGCAAGCCAGAAGGAAAAGTTGACTTAGTAAATTACAGAGACAATTTACAGATAATCTAGAGGTGGGAATGCAGGTCCAAATCAACACAAACTTACTAGTGGTTAGAATGAATTTAAGCATGTGTTTTATAAGAAAAATATGTTTCTTAACATAGATGATAAGGGATAATAACTAATACGCCAATTTAGGTATTTTCATTGGCTATAAGCAGTGTGAACGTACATTGTCTCATGAACTTTAAAAACATCACTATATTGTTAGGCCAGGTTCACAAAACTAAACTATCTAAAGCTATGCTGTCTGGTATTGTAGCCACTTGCCACATGTGGCTATTGAGCACTTGAAATATGCTTATTCCAAATCGAGGTGCACCATATAAATAAAATATTTTAGATTTTGAAGGCTTACTAAAAAAAGGAAAAGCGTAAAATAATGTGTCATAATCATGACAAATCATGTTAATTAATGTTAATGTTTTTGATATATTGGATTAAATAAAACATATTGGCAAATTGATTTTACTTCTTTCTTTTTATTATTATGGCTACAAAAAATTAAACTTATACATGTGCGGTTTGCATTATAGTTCTTTTGCTTGGTGCTGCTTTAGAACACAGGCGTTCTAAATGCCAGGGAAAAGACACTTGAGATGCTGTACCCAGTTGGAGACTGTACCCAACAAGGAGAAAATCCTCATTCTCCAAGATTTAAAAATTATAATGAAGGAATTAGATATGTAGCTGTGCAAAGGGAAAATCTGGCAAAATATGAGGAGAATAATATAATGAATTTTGAAGGGTTGTCACAGAGAATAGAAATTACCTGTGTTGGGTTAGGTTGATTTCAATATCTTTCATTAATCCAAGAAAAATAATAGTCTTCCCTCTGAAATACACTATACCACAAACATAGGAGGAAAGAAAAGTGTGGCTCTCTGATTAATATGTCATGTTTGAAGACATGCAAATTATACACTTCCTGATTTTTCTTGGTACAGATTTCAACCAAAATCAGATTTGCTTTATTTAGTCCTGTCTTTTTTGAAAGGATCAAATAGAAGATAATGTTTCATAAAACAATAATAGTAATTCTTACTAGAAATAGCAAAAACAGAATGTGCACTCATAGAAAGAAATCCAAAAGTAGTGTTTTCTGATTATACCAGGAGACAGCAATATTATGATTCCTAATTGAAGTTTACACTAATTAACTTCTCATTGCTTTTATGTTGCCTGTTTAAAAAATAAAAACAGTTAAATATTGTGTGTTAGTAAATTAACTAGCTCAAAGATAGTTTGTGGTGCAGGGGACCTCTTAATTAGACAAACGGAAAGGACCGTAGCATTTCAGAAGAAAGAGGGAGTAGGGAATATAATTAGAGTAATGAGGCCATGCATTTTTGAAAGACCTCAGCCAGAAAATGACCAAGGCTTATTGTCAGAAAATTGAGACTTGATTTTTAAGAGCAAAATGTGTGTTTATATATAAGATTTAATTCAGTGTACCTGAAGCATAATGAAGTATTACATAATTGTACCTAGTTTTACTTACTTATATTTAATTATGTTTAATTTAACTTTACACACATTTTGCTTCCCTTGAACATTTGAAAATATTTAAGGCTCTGACTGGAGCTTAATTTGTGTGGCACCCCCAACACCAAGTATCCTGCAAATGCACACAACTGCCCTGTGTTTGTTGAATAAAAGTATGGCTGGGGGAAGAAGGGGCCAACGCTTCACTACTCAAGGAGAGAAGACCCATTCTGTGCTGCTGCTTCTCCCTCCAACCCCTGCTTCTTCTTAACAACTTTCAACACCCTCAAAATAACAGATATTTTCCATAGATGATGAAAAGCCAGTGGTATTCATGTAAAATTGGATCTTCATAAAAGAGATTAATTAAATAATTGAAGTTCTTCACATATAATTTTTCACCTTAAACTAGGTTTATAACATATAATTGTGCACTCAAATTTATGAATAGTGTCTGATTGACATAATTTTAATCACTTTTTTCTTTCTGAATAGAAAAATGCCTGTGATATTTCAAATGCAAAAACATTAATAATTTCAGTATAATGATATCACTTTGTCATTATTACCTTTTCCTGTATATGGAATTGAGGAACAGATTTTTATTTATTTATTTCATGATTGCATTCCACTTTGTATGGATGCCTATTATGTATAATAACCTTCTGGGAGGAGAGCATTTTATTAATAACTTACATCATCTTTATTTGCATATTCAATAATGCTATGAGACCAAAATAGTGAGATGCATATAACTGACAAAATTATAACTGACAAAATTAATTTTACATTTATTGATGTAATGCAAAATATAGGCATGTTGCAAAAGGTATGGTGAAGGGGGTATTTTTTAAAATAATTATGTTGTTGATAGTGATGATATTAATAAAGAACAGAAATTTAAAATCTGACCATAATTGACTTACTGTGAATTAGATCTGTGCATATTAGATATTCATTCATGAAATACAATGAGTCTTTGTTTCCAGAAAAAAATCTCCAAATTATTCTATAATATGTTAAAAAAAAGTAGCCCTTTTTTTCTGTTATTGGACATTTAGGTTATTTCCAAATTTCCCACAATATACATATAGATTATGTTGTGGTGATCTCCCTGCACTTAAAACTATGTTCACATTTCTCATAAACCATAGGTCAAATGATATTAATTTTGTAAGGCTATTGAAACATATTCCTGTAATTATTTCCGAGAGGTTTATCTCAAATAACATCACTCCATCTCTGTATTATTGTATGTGTACTTTTTTTCAATTTAACCTTTTAAGCATTATTAATTTTTTGGATGAGAAAATTGAATAAAAAGTTCAAGAGATTTGATGAAGATTTACTAGATAATAGCAGAGCTGGGATCACAATCAAAGGTCATGATATTAATCACAATGTTAAGATGATTTTTGAATGTAAAAATATTCATTAATCATAAATTAATGCAATAACTGTTCATAGAGATCTTACTGTGTGCCTGGAATTATTCTATGTACTGTGGATACAGCACTGAGTAAAAACCAAATGAGAATCCCTTGTCCATATGGAGCTGTCATACTAAGGGAGAATATAGAATATAATTAGATGATTAGATGGTGGTAAGTTCTGGGGAGAAGTTTTATCTTACTTTCTACTTTATTTTTTCTTTAAATATAGACTCACATGTGGCATAGCACAGACATGTCTATCTTCTGTACTCATCACTAAAGCTTCCCTCCGTGGTAATATCCTTCGTAACAATAGCATATTAACAAAACAGGATAGTGCAGTCATCAAAAATTGTAGTAGTGCATTTACCAAAAATTACACAATAAAGTGAAGTATTTTATTTTCCCAGGTTTTGCATGCACTCATTTTTCGGCATGCCTTTGTGCGTGATTCTGTTGCATTTTATCACATCACCAACACCTCAACTGAGATACCGATCTGTTCTGTCTTCACAAAGGAAATCTCTCATGCCACTCCTTTGTAGCAAATCCTCCCTCCACTTTTCCAATCCCTGGCAACCACTGTTCACCATTTTATAATTTTGTTATCAACAGAAACGTGTATCAGAGGAATCGTACAATACATAACTTTAGAGATTGGCTTTTTTTCGCTCAGTATAATACCCTTCAGATCCATCTCAACTGGCATGCATCTCATAGTTGGTTCCTTTTTATTGCTGATGAGTATACAAAGATATATAAAGCAGAAAAGGAAATGCCATTAAGAAGGGTGCAGTTCTCAAGAGAGTTTAGGGAAGGCGTTCCTGAGGGAGAAGCTGCAAAGCATATGGTTAGGGATGTGCGAATAGGCTGAGGAGGAGTTTCCGAGGTGGAGGAAGTATCAGGACCTTGTTCCGGAGTAAGAGTCTGGAGCAGCAGAGAAGCCTGGTGTGACTGGAGCAGTGAGAGAGACAGAGAAGCGTAAGGAGATCATGTCAGGGTTAGCAGTGGGGCAGATCTTGTAGGACTCTGTAGACCCTATACGGCTAGTGTAAGTGCAGTGATTACCTCACAGTAGTGACTCAACTGTTTGAGATGTTGCTTCAGAAGCTGGGAAGCCTGAAAGGACTAGTGAAAGTGAGCACTTCATAACAGCAGAATACCTTGATTGGAATTTTACTTTTAAAAGGATTGAATAGGGGTGCCTGGGTGGCTCAGTGGGTTAAGGCCTCTGCCTTCAGCTCAGGTCATGGTCCCAGGGTCCTGGGATCGAGCCCGCATTGGACTCTCTGCACCGTAGGGAGCCTGCTTCCCTTCCTCTCTCTCGCTTTCTGCCTGCCTCTCTACCTACTTGTGATCTCTGTCTGTCAAATAAATAAATAAAATCTTTAAAAAATAAATAAATAAAAGGATTGAATAAACTTAGTGTTCCATGTATGAAATGTTTGTGTTGATTCTATCAAATCTTTAATTTTGGCGTGAAGTGGGAAACACACATATTCCATTACTTTTCATCATCCATCACTCACCAGTACCTGTGGGCCTTACCCCTCTTTTTCAAAAAAATTTTTAATTTCAGTGTAGTTAACAACAGTATCTTATCAGTTTCAGGTGTACAATACAGTGATGCAACAGTTCTGTAAACTCAGTGCTCATCATGATAAGTATACTCTTAATCTCCTTCACTGACTTCAGCATTCCCCCACCCCACTCCCCTCTGATAACCATAAATTTGTTCTTCATAATTAAAAGTTCGTTTTTTGGTTTGTCTCTTCTTCATTCATTTGTTTCATTTCTTAAAGTCCACATATGAATGAAATTGTTTGGTATTTGTCTTTTTCTGACTTACTTCACTTACTTCACTTAGCATCTAGATCCATCCATATTGTTACAAATGGCAAGATTTCATTCTTTCTATAGCTAATATTCTATTGTGTATATATACCGTATCTTCTTTACCCATTCATCTATCAGTGGACACTTAGGCTGCTTCCATTATTTGGCCATTGTAAATAATGTAATAAACACAGGGATGCATATATAGCTCTTTGAATTGTTTTCATTTTGTTTGGGTAAAAAACCAATAGTGGAATTACTGAATATTAGAGATATTCCATTTTTAAACTTTCGAGGAAACGCTGTTATTTTCCACAGTGGCTGTGCCAGTTTGCCTCCCCACCAACAGTGCACTAAGGTTTCTTTTTCTCCACATCCTTTCCAACACCTGTTGTTTCTTGTGTTTTTGATTTTAGCATTTCTGACAGATGTGAAGTGATACCTCATTGTGGTTTTGATTTACATTTCCCTGATGATAAGTGATGATGAGCATCTATTCATGTGTCTGTTGGACATCTGTAGGTCTTCTTGGGAAAAAATGCCTATTTTTTAATTGGACTGTTTGTAGGTTTGGTTTTTTTTAGGGGAAGGGGGTTGAGTTGCACAAGTTCTTTATATATTTTGGTACTAACCCTTTATCAGATACGTCATTTGCAGATAATCTTCTCCCATTTGGTAGGTTGTTTTTTAATTTTGTTGATTGTTTCCTTTGCTGTGCAGGAGTTTTTTATTTTGGCGTAGTTCCAATAGTTTGCTTTTGTTTCCCTTGCCTCAGGAGACATATCTAGGGAAAAGAGCTTGGCCAATGTCAGAGAAATTACTACCTTTGCTCCCTTCTAGGATTTTGATGGTTTTAGGTCTCATATTTAGATCCATAATCCATTTTGAGTTTATTTTTGTGTATGCTTGTAAGAAAGTGGTCCAGTTTTCCCAACACAATTTGCTGAAGAAACATTCTTTTTCACAATGTATACTCTTGCTTCCTTTGTTGAAGATCAATTGACCATGTAAGCATGGGTATATTTCTGGGTTTTCTATTCTGTTCCATTGATCTGTGTGTCTTTTTTTGTATTAGTACCATATTGTTTTGATTACTATAGCTTTCTAGTGTATCTTGAACTCTGGGATTGTGATACTTCCAGTTTTTGTTTTTGTTTTCCCCAAGATTGCTTTGGCTACTCAGGGTCTTTTGGGGTTTCATACAAATCTTAGGATTGTTTATTCTACTTCTGTGAGAAATGTTATTGGTATTTGAATAAGGATTGCATTAAATCTCCAGATGCTTTGGGTAGTATGGGCATTTTAATAATATTTGTTCTTCCAATCTATGACCATGACATATGTCTCCATTTGTTTATGTCATTTTTAATTTCTTTCATAAATATTTTGTAATTTTCAGAGTATGGGTCTTTTACCTCCTGGGTTCAGTTCATTCCTAGGTATTTTATTATTTTTGGTGCAACTGTAAATGGGATTATTTTCTTAATTTCTCTTTCTACTGCTTCATTATTAGTGCATAGAAATACAACAGATTTCTGAACATTGATTTTGTATCCTTCAGTCTTACTGAATTCACTTATCAGTTCTAATAGTTTTTTGGTGGCGTGTTTAGGATTACATATATATAGAGAGAGACATAGAGACAGAGAGACAGAGAAATAGTCATGCCATCTATGAATAGTGAAAATTTTACTTCTTCCTCACCAATTTGGATGCTGTGGGCATCACTCTTAGGGCTTAGGAATTTACTGGTAGAACAGAGATGGCATCTTCTATTACTCAGAGGACATTGCATTAGAGTGGGGTCCTCAGCACAGCAATGTCTCATGCAAGTCAAGAGAAATGGAGATGAAGTCCAACCAGAAATTATCTATACTTCTTTAATGTCATATCAGATGGGAAATACTAGGTAGGCCCCCCAGAGAATCCATTCCACTTGCAAAATTAAGATTTGAGCCTTTCTTAGCCTGTGACCCTATCAGAGAATAAGGGGTACTAAATCACTCTGATAGTCCTCAAAAGCAGTTTAAAAGATGAACATAACTCAGGAAGTCAAATTTGCAGATGTTAGTGAAAATTATAAATTGATCCAGTGTTGTGGAAAGCTGGCAGTCCTAATTTTATCCACAGAAAAATGCTAATAGCAATAAACTCTCAGGTAAAAACATAGCCAAATACATAGAAGTTCATTAATTTCTGCTAAATACTAAACTTTCCGTGAAAATTTGATCTGTTCTATTCTGTATTATGTAATTCAACTCTTACCCCTGAGTATTATGCGCTGCATTTCCACTGCCAGTAAGCTCCTTGAGGGCATACACTATGTTTTTATGTTCTCTTTTTTCTTTTATTAATTTTCCCTTCCATGCCTAGAGTGTAGTAGAAAGCAGTAAGCACTCAGTCACTATTTGGGAAAGGGATGCATTCATCTTATATTAAAGAACATAAGTTATGACTTGCAGGGGCATGCCACAATGTTACTACTGCCGTAAACTATTCTAGACAATACTTTCAGTGAGTACCAGTGTCTTATTATTATCCCTCTTGGTTGTAACAAAGAATTCAAAGAAAAACAAAGAAATTCAGCTGCCAGGAATCAATAAGAGAAAGTCATCATTATGATGATTTGAACACTTCTGGGGAAATGGCATTCATAGTAAGTCAATTTTTATTTAATAATTGTATCTTTAAAGGGGAAAACTTACTTCTCTGAAGGAGTTTAAAGCATTCCTGCCCCTGACTGTATAAAGGGAAAACAAAAACGAAACCAACAACAACTGAAGAAACACTGACTCTCATATGTTTATTTTTCTTCCTGAAAGTGTGAGGTAGTGAAACCTGAGAAATAAATTAAAATGTGCTTTTAACTATTTATAGTATCCTGTCACAGAAACGATAATAAAAATAAGAGTTCTTTTATAGTATTAATTAATTCTTAGGAGATTGTCAATATAGTTAGCTTTCTGGAATTACAGCATTTGTTTGATTGTTTTAATTTTGTTTTTATATGTAAATCTCTCATATCACCTGCCACAAAGGTGTCCAGGAATGATATGATGGGAGATAAACAGTTGCTATTTCTGTAGGTCCTTTCATGCTAAGACTCTTTCCCATTTACTTTGTGTTAATTCCTAAACTGCCATGTACTTAGAAATCAGATATTAGAGTGTAATCTAGGTAGTGGCCATAGAAAATACAAGACAACTTGGTCACAATTTGTAAACTTCACAGAGGGGATTATTTGTACTTGTCCCACAATTTATTCATGCACAAAATTTAATGTATATCCTATAACTATTCAGCCCTTTCCTCCTATCAAGAGTAAAACTCTGGTTAGAGGTTTTTGGTCTGACTGAGTTTAGGTCTGGCTCATTTTAGGGGCCAAAGCCAAATGAGGCCAATCATATTTACCAGTTCTCACATCTGTGTCCTTAAGGGCAACATATCACATGGCATTCTAGCATATGAGTTTGGGGTTATTTCCTTTTGCTTTCCTTCATCATGCATTTTTTGATAAACACAGAGACTGTTTATCTTGAAAGTTTGTCTTGGGGCAGGCCTGGGTGGCTCAGTCAGTTAAGTGTCTGACTCTTAATTTTGGCTCAGGTCATGATCTCAGGGTTGTGAGGTTGACCTCTGCACTGGACATGAAGCCTGCTTAAGATTCTCTCTCTCCCTCTCTCTCCCTTTGCCCCTTCCTGTACCTCCTTTCTGTCCTTCTCTTATAAAAATAAAAAAGGAAAAAAAAAGAAAGTTTGTCTTGATCATTGTTTAAATTGTTTCCTTCCTTCTGGGTAAAGAAGGTACTCTGGAAGAGTTCCAAGAAATAACAGTGTATTTATGTTAGGGGAGACTTTAGAACACTCTGATTTATTGCTGAAGAATTTAAGGCCCAGTGGGGTGCCTGGGTGGCTCAGTGGGTTAAGCCTCTGCCTTCAGCTCAGGTCATGGTCTCAGGGTCCTGGCATCAAGCCCCGCATCGGGCTCTCTGTTCAACAGAGAGCCTGCTTCCCCTTCTCTGCCTGCTCATGATCTCTGTCAAATAAATAAATAAATAAAATCTTAAAAAAAAAAAAAAAAAATTTAAGGCCCAGAGAAGTCAAATGACATAGAAGTAAGCAGTGGCAGAGTTTGACCTGGATATTAGGTTTCCACATTCCAAAGTAAAACACTTTTTCACATTATTTTTTAAAATGTTCCATATGAGTAGGGGAGGGAAAATTGTATTCCTTCAAAAAAGTTAGAAAAAGACAAGTGTATCTTAATCCCTTTTATATACTAATTATGTTGCATTTGTTCCCACACATCTATTCATTCATTTTGAAATAATTATCAGGAAATATGCTTTAGCAGCTAGGAATAGTATCATTCCCACCATTTATTTGAAGAATTTGCACTCTAGTGGGGACATTTGTTTAAATAGAGGAAATTTATAGTACATGGGGGCGAGGCTCAGCCTTTAAGGGCCAGAGAAAGCTCAAAATTCCCAGGAAAGAACATCAAAACTATATCTCGAAGGTTTGAGTAGGAGTTTTCTAGGCTTAAAAAAATAAAGTGGGAAGATGCTTTAAGGCATGCCCACAATCAAAGTTATGAAAGGTCCTAGCTTGAGTCCAGAACAGTGAGATAGTTGGCATGGCAGGAGTGTTGGAAAATGAAGTGTGGAAGTGATTCAGGGGAAGTTTAAGCCATCCACTGGCTAATTATCTTCAATCTCTGAAGTTAGTTGTGGTGAGACAAAATAATGAAACTTCAAATCCTTAATCACTTACAGGCTCAAAAAAAATAATATGACTTTTTGTTATCAGTCAAAGCTATGTATTATTCATGAGTGTTTACCTCTGTGTGGCCTTTCTAGCCTTTTTTAAAAGATTTTATTTATATAAGAGAGAGAGAAAGTATGAGTAGAGGGAGAGGCCCAGGGAGAGAGAGAAGCAGACTCCCTGCCCAATGCGGGAGCATTTTGGGGCTCAGCCCCAGAGATCATGACCTGAGCCAGGGTTAGACATTTAATTGACTGGGCCACCCAGGTGTCCCAGCACTTCTAGTATTAATGGACTTGGGAAGATCACAGGAAACAAGTGTCTGCATTCTACCGTCTGATCCAGGGCAAACAGTAAAACTTGTTGTCCTGGTCTCCTGTCTTCCCTGTTCTTATGCTTGGTATTTAAGGCTTTTCCAATATGCTATTGACCTTGATATTACCTTTTTCTTTGGGAATGGAAAGATGGGTGGTGGGATGAGGGGGCAGGGGACAGACAAAAAGAAATTCTAAGCAATCCCTGTAGTTAGAAATAATACTCTTAGGGCACCTGGGTGGCTCAGTGGGTTGGGCCACTGCCTTCAGCTCAGGTCATGATCCCAGGATCCTGGGATCGAGCCCCACGTCAGGCTCTCTGCTCGGCAGGGAGCCTGCTTCTCTCTCTCTCTCTCTCTGCCTGACTCTCTGTCTACTATGATCTCTCTCTGTCAAATAAATAAATAAAATCTTAAAAAAAATAATAATACTCTTAAATCTAGGGTGCTGCACTGGGATCTGGTACCATTTTCTTTAGGTTTCCCACTTCTGGAAAGCAGCAACATGGATGAGTTCCATTCCCTCCCTTCTCATTTGGTTACTGCAACTTCTATCCAAGGGAAAACAGCCAGGACCTACTTGACTACTACTTCCAGTCAGATGACTCTTTCCTTGGTTAAAATTGAAATAAGTAAATGCATTATGAAACTCTCTTCTAATCCAATATTGAGTATGTATATGTTCAGTATATATGTATATTTACATGTATTTTTCTTCATGTAGGTAAACCATTCTACTCTTGTATTTGTCAGGTGTCTTCATTGTGGATAAGCCAAAACCTACAACAAGTCCATGGTTCCCTTTTGATGGGGTGGGAATTTCTTTCCCTTCCAGTTGGGCTTTCCACATTCTACCTTTTTTTTTTTAAACATTCGTACTCCTAGTGTATTTTGTATCCTGGCAATGGTAACTAAAAGGATTATTTACTCTCATTAGGATGGATTAAATCATCAGTGTCCTAATAAAATACAGGTGTAAGGGTAGGATAAAACGGAAGACACTGATAATTGAACATCTCCGAGACCAGCAATATCACCTGCCTTCAGCTCCTTTCTTTGCAGATGGTAAAGAGCTAAGAGGGTGTCATTTGAGGAACTAAAGTCTAAAGCTTTTAGGAAACTAGTCAAAGTAGGATAGTATAGTGGGCAGCATGATAATGTTGGGGAAGACAGACATTTTGTTTATTTTGCCATTGCTGGACTACAGGTTTTTCCAACCCTTCCCATTCGGTTTGCAATAGTTTAGCCTCATCATGTATACAAATGTAATTTAATTTGAATACTAATTAATGAGCCTTCACTAATAGAACTAATATCTACTGAACCTGATGAAGAATAAATGTGAAATCCTCAGAAGCTATGACCCTAGCCTTTGAGAAGCTTATAATTTGATATTCTCTCCTTGACTCACTTTCTAGTTCTGCATACTACCCATTATCCCTGACACCAAATGGCACTTCATATCCATTTCCATCCCAGTATTGCCCTACAGAAAAACTCTAAGCAAGAAGTGAATGATAACCTACTATAAGATTCCAAGTGAGATCATTCTTCATTTTGTTAAATAATTAGAGCACTCTTTTAAAAGCTGTCTGGCTATAATGTTCAAGACCATTTTGAGGGATGCTTTTGCAGAATTACAGCACTGAAATCTTTTTTATGAGAACTTCAAGATCTTTGAAAAAGTCCCTTTGACATGAGAATATTGAAGTCTTCCATACTACAGTGGCAGCTTATATTAAAAATAAAACCCAAAACCTTATCTCATTTGCAATTTCTAAATTGCATAAACCTAGATCAAATAAACTTTTCCTAAAATGGCTTATAAATGATTTTATTAGGGCAAAATATTAGAGGATCAGCCATATTTTATATTTCTTTACTTATAATAAAAGCACTCCCCTAAGAGTCTTGAGTAGAATCAGTATCTTGTTAGAATAAAATCCATTTCTTTTATGTTTCATTGTTCAAATGCATTTTACTTAATAACTCAATTAGACTTGAAAATTGTACTCAAATAAATAAGTCATTTTAACTTTTGCCCCATAAAATCTTGATTAGTTGGAGCAAAACTAATAAGAAATATCAATTAGCCAAAAGGAATAAAATTTTAAGGCAACTCAAAAGTACCTTGAATTTAGAAAGCTATAATCGAAAATTTGGCAGAAATGTGCTGTAGGTTATAATCATCTAATTTGATTCCTTTGCTTTTTATGGTTTCAAGTCACAATTTAGGTATTTCAGTCTTCTGGGATCTGTAAAGCAAGTTTCCTTTTGTGCATTAAATTCTTCTTACATCACCAGGAAAGTGGAATAAAGTCCTGAGAGTAGAATCATCATGAAATGAAAGAAAAGCTTTTGATGATTCCTCAGTTAATGGGGGTACAGCACAAATTCTGCCTTCAGTGGCATTGTGCTAAAAAAATATATATGGAAAATACATACATGATATGGGAGTTGGTCTAGTAGACAAATTAGAAAAAAGTGCAGAGAGAAAGACTTCATTATGCAGGATGGTATTCTTCAAACATCAGCCTAGAAAAGTCACTGATAGCTTGAGGAGCTTTGTATAAGAGGCTTTAGCTACTTCCTCAATGGATCTTAAGACCCTTTATTTTTCCAGACATTACTGACAAGGGAAGACACAGTTTCTGGTCTCTGTGAATTACCACCTACTGATGGATGGTGGAGGGAGGTCAGTAATCAGACACAAAAACAGTTGTCAGTAAAAGGCAAGACCACTGTGTCCACACTATAAACACATGTGCACTTTGAAGGGTCTATATAGTCATTAAAAGTTGCACTTGTTACCATTTCAGTTACAATTGTTTGATTCTATGGAATTATGGCAGTGACATCACATAAATTTAACGCATTTATACAATTACCCTCTTCTTTCACCAAAATATAGCTTTCTCTCTACTTTTCTGTTTATGGTAATAGTGTCATTACCCACATAACAACTAGCTTGAAGCCTCAGTTTTGTGTCATCACTTACCCTGTTATGCTTTGATACCAAAAAATTGCAAGGACTTACTGAGGCCTCTTTCATTCCCCTTCTTAGTTGGAAATCTAAAAGCCATGTCTCTACTATAGCTAGGTAGCTCCTCTTTAAGCATACCTTTGTTTGGGCAAATAGATTTTCTGAAAACCTTAAGGGGCCAGTGCCTACAGTTGAATACAGTGCTCAGGAGGAAACCTGCTATCAAGGTCAACACAATTAGCCCAGAGCTGACTTTCTCCAGTTGTTTTCTGTGTCTGCCTTAAGTGTTTCTTTTGTGTCCCAAATGTGGGTAATTACTCTTCACCTTGCCCAACATTCTTTGTCCTTTCCTGTCTTGTTCTGTGCTCCCAGATGCCTTTCTGACCTCTGCCTTTTTTTTTTAAATCAAACTTTTCTATCTTTAATGTTTAGTCCAAAGATCTTATCATCCGTGCATTTTCTCCTCATCCCCTCACTTTAAGATGACCTTTCCTGTCACTGAGATTATCTACTACTCTTGTGATACTTTGTATATATCAGTGTGTGGGAGTCAGAGCATCTATGTGCCATTTGACCACATCAGTTAATTCCATCTCTGCAATCCCACACTGGTCAAAATCTCTATCATCTTTCTCCTGGATGGCTACAATAGCTTCCTAATTGGTCTTTGTCTAGTCAAAGCATCCCTCCTCCTCTCTAGTTCATTTTCTACACAGAAATCATATTTTTTAACTCCAATATGACCATGCCAATTATTTGCTTGAAATCAGTGATACTGCATTAGCATAAATTCCCAATCTTCTTCAAGATCTGCGTGATTTGTGAACACAGGTTTGTGTCTACATCTCTGGCTTTCCTTCTCCATTGTATTTCATCACTATCTATGCTTCAGGCACATTAGATGTATTTTTGAATATATCATATACTTCTTCTTACCCCAGTCTTCATATAAACTATTCCCCCAACGGTTATTCTCTTCCTACATCACCTATCCCAGATCCATGTCTGTGATGATTAGTTCTACTGCTCAATATATAGAAATCAATTCCATCCATGTAGCTTGGGCAGAATTGATCCCACTCAAATCATTATAGTTGTACACAAAGGGGTAGAGAACATTTCTAAGGCAAGTCCAAAGTTTGTCAAGAAAAATGAAAGAAATAAAATAGATGTTAGTTAGGCAACAGGGAAATTCTACTGCAGTCAGTAATGGCTCTTATAACAATACATAATTGCAAAGCTTTTTTCACAGCTGTGAAGTATAGTGAATTAGTGATATATGAATAAAAATGAGGAAAAATCATCAGATATTGTTCATGTATCAGTCCAGTGGCTAAAGTAACTGACCTGCTTCTTTGGCCCAGTTAGAAATTGTCATTCTCATAACACCAATCTCTTTAACTTCATTATTGTCATGGCATCGCTAAAATATTTTTCAGACCTGAAAGCCATAATGAAACAGATGATTCAAAATGTGCCCAAAACCCTGCTCATGGAAATATACATAGCACATTGCTGAGATGGATGAAGAGAGAGTCCCAGTGCACCTAACAACACAGAAATAGCTGCTTCATTTCACTATTTTACATGTAGAAACTGATTCCTGTTTTTTTTTGTTGTTGTTTTTTGCTTTGTTTTGTTTTGTTTTTTTCTTTCATGAAGTTCCCAGTAGCCATCTGCTTAGACTGTGACCTATTTTCTTTCTCAGCTTTTCAGTTGAAATGAGAATCAACTTTAAAGCTTATTTAAAGGAATGTGAAAAAGCTAAATATGGGGTTGCAGCTGGTTCATACTTTCTACTGAAACCTCATGGCCTGTTATAATTGAAGATCTATTTATGTAATTGTCATGAAGTAGGAAAAACAAAGCTGCATGTTACATCATTTTGTCTAAGTGAGATATGTCAAAAAAGACATTGTCTTAGCCTTCTTGTTTAAAGAATTTAACTCTAAAATAATAACTTGGCCCACACTTGGATATGTTTAGACTGACCCTCATGGTATTGGTTCAAATATGGGCTAAAAATTGTAAAAAATAATAAGTTGTCACCATTTAAATATTGGGAAATTTTCCATATAAGCCCATGTTTCTTTTTTCTTTCCTTTTTTTTAATTTTTGGTTCTCTTGAAAACTTGGAAGATATGGCAATAATAACATATTGAGATAGCATTTCCTCAGGGAAACAATGACCAGCCATCCTAGGTCGTCATTCCTGCTTCAGACATGGCGCTCGTCATATTTAATATTATTTTATTCTTGCACACTTCACTTATTTATATTACCTGTCAAACCTGTGTAGACCTTTCAGATTGTAACAATTACTTATCACAGTGTGAACCTCCAAAAAAAGATCTGACCAAAATGAACAGTACAGGGAGTGCAATGTGCAATTATCAATATTAATTTGAATCTTCAGACAAATCACTTAGATGATTAACAGATCACGAATTGAATAAAGTAGAAGTTGTTTCAGCACCAAGTCAAAGAGAATGTGAATGTGGTTGTTAAAAAAATTGTGAGTTATTAGTTTTACAAAAGAAGTCCATTAGTAGGCAGCCAATATTATTGCTCTGTGGCTTTGCAGTGGCACCACTGGCATCTCTGACTGCTTTTAACCTTTCCCCCATGTGTGTCACCTAGTTGTTATGAGATGGCTGCTCTAGTACCTGGTGTCTCATATCTATTCCAAGTAAAGAAGTGAAGACAGTTGTGGAGGCAATGGACAAAATTTGTCACATAAACCTTCTAGGTCCCCAGTCAATTTCAAAGAACTTCTCTATAAATTTTGTCTTTTATGTTGGAAAGGCTCCTCATAGGACAACCATTATCTCACACTTACAGAGTTATTATCAAGCCAATCAATATTTTCTGATAAATGAGACTGCTGAGCTGTTCACTCTGTAGGTTTCATATTTCTCATCCTTTATCTTGGACTGCTGTAGACCTTGGCAAGTAATACATTTGTGGAGGGGGAAGATGTTTCTCAGGCAGTATTGTTTTAGGGTGTGATAAAGTCAAGGGACAAGATAATTATTATGTTTTAGTGTTTTAATTTTTTTATTATGTTCAGTTAGCCAACATAGATAGTAGTACATCATTAGTTTTTCATGTGGTATTCAGTGATTTCATTAGTTGCCTATAACACCCAGTGCTCATCACTACACATGCCATCCTTAATACCCAACACCCAGTTACCTCATCCCCCCACTCTCTTCCCTTCTGTAACCTCAGTTTGTTTCCCGGAGAGTCTTTCATGGTTCGTCTTCCTCTCTGATTTCTTCCCATTCAGTTTCACTCCCTTCTCCTGTGGTCCTCCATACTATTCCTTATGTTCCACATATGAAACCATAGGTTAATTGTCTTTCTCTGCTTGACTTATTTCACTTCGCATAATCCCCTCCAGTTCCATCCATGTTGGTGCAAAAGGTAGGTATTCATCCTTTCTGATGGCTGAGTGATATTCCATTTTAAGTATGAACCAGATCTTCTTTATTCATTCATCTGTTGTTGAAGGGCATCGTGGCTCCTTCCACATTTTGGCTATCGTGGACATTGCTGCTATGAACATTGGGGTGCATGTGCCACTTCTTTTTACTACATCTGTATCTTTGGAGTGTATACCTAGTCAGTTGCTGAGTTGTAGGGCAGGGAATTTTTAACTTCTTGAGAAACCTCCATACTGTTTTCCAGAGGGGCTATACCAACTTGCATTCCCACCAACAGCAGAAGAAGGTTTGCCTTTCTCCACATCCTCACCAACATTTGTTTTTTCCTGTCTTGTTAATTTTTGCCATTCTCACTGGTGTAAGGTGGTATCTCATTGTGCTTTTGATTTGTATTTCGCCAATAGCTAGTGATGTTGAACAATTTTAAAAAGCATCTTTGTTGATAAAGAGCATCGTAATATGCATATTGAATAATCACTGATGAAAAATATCACTAGTTAATAAAATTTAAGATCATGATTTCCAGATTAGGATGGTGCTAAAGAATCGATAAGCCAGAGAGACAAAGCAGGGAAGACTAAAATTTTCCATGACTTCTGTATTTTAAAACACTCTTCCTCCTTTGATTTTAGGCAAGATTAGATTATACAATTTATGCAAAAATTTACCTACAATTTAAATTCCTAGATTTGGAGCCCTGAAATTTGAAACTAGGTTGTTCCAACTGTGATAAATGAAAAGAAGATAAAGAAAATAGAACACTCAGACCAAAACCTTTATAGAGTTGTTGTTGCCTGGCCTAAGAAATGAATGGATTTAAAGGGAATTCACTATGCCAAAAGCAATTCAGATAAATTTAATGTGAACATTTTAGTGTACACTCTTGCATTATTCATTTACTATCCAGATATTATAATTTTATATGCAAGGCTATAGTCATTTGACTTTCAAAGCATATCCGGTAGATATCATAGACCTGATAAACTTGGTATAAATTATGAAATTACATGATAACATTACCATGAATCTTTATATTTAAATGCAGATTGTGTTTTTCCTCATAGCTGTTCTTCTTGCTCTTCTAAATAATATGAAGCCAATATAAATTATATTTGTAAATGGGAATTATCACTATTTTCAGGAATAGTAAGTATATTAACATATATTAATAAACATTCAAATCTGTCATTGCACACATTGTTAGTTCTTCCTCAAGAAATAGATGACTATCATTTTAACTTTGAAAGGATAAATAAAATGGTATATTAGATTAGCATGAAATATTCTGACTATTGAATATAATACACTTGTATGGGCTTCCTGTAGGAAGAAAAAGGGATCCTAATTGGATTAGGACATTGATTAATGCATTATTGAGTGAATTGAAGATAGTATTTACTAAAAAAATGGCATATTTCACTTTATCTTTGCTATGATCTTTATAGCAGAATAATCTATTCTGATTCTTTTATACAGACCACACCGTAAGCACATGATTTGGATTAATGACTCTGCTGGAAAGATGCTCTTATAATGCTGTCTTGGCTCCCAAAATTATGCTGAGGTGCACTTTGCCTTAGATTATTTTTGTTGTACTAGTCAAGCAACTTCCTAAATAAGCCACTGCAGATGGAGTTATTCAATGTTCCAGGTGGAGTGAGTAGCAGAGAGGACCAGATCTAGATTAGCCTCTTAGCTCTAATACCCCCGTTTTCCTCCACACCCCATGACAAATGAGCAGCTTTCTCCAGCCCCACACATTCACTGAAAAAATCTTGATCTTCATTTAATGTGAGTAATTACTTAAGTGCCCTCCCAAAGCTACTATGTTACCTACCTAGAATTTTGACATTACATTTGGCAAAACTTGGGGAGTTAAAATTGGTTGTAATTGCTGAAATTTTATCTCATGTGAGAAAATAGGACATAGTCACAGATGTGTCCTCACCTAAGTTTACTATGAGAAAAGCTAATGGGGAGGAGAGAATCAAGTTTCTGTTTTCAGTTTCATTATCATTCTCTCCCCACTAAGACAACCATCTATCATTTGAAGAAGATGCTCTCCCCCAGGTTTACAAGTACAGCAAAGACTAATATTTGTTCTTGGCCAAAGCAATTTGCATACCTACTATATGATGGGGAGATGAAATAAATATACTAAATGCATTTGTTCCCTGCCCTCAGTTATTACATGCATTGACCAGAGTAGCCCTGGTCTATGCTGTGTTCACAAATCAACCGTGATATCTGAAGAGTTTAATATAATGTCATACCTTAGAGGGATCTATTGTTGATGGCTCTTTATGGGTCCTTCTAGAAACTTCTCTTTTCATAAACATGTACACACTCATGCACATATGTCTTTTATACAAGGGGACGAGTGTGCTGTTCTGCCAGACAGCATTATTCATATTAAATCATTTTCATAAAATACTTTTATATGACCAAACAAAATACAGGCCTTTTCTTTTATATCACATCATCTTTTTTTTTTTTTTTTTAAGATTTTATTTATTTGGGCACCTGCGTGGCTCAGTGGGTTAAAGCCTCTGCCTTTGGCTCAGGTCGTGATCCCAGGGTTGGGATCAAGCCCCCATCGGGCTCTCTGCTCAGCGGGGAGCCTGCTTCCCCCCAACCCCTGCCTGCCTCTCTGCCTACTTGTGATCTCTGTCAAATAAATAAATAAAATATTTGACAGAGATCACAAGTAGGCAGAGAGGCAGGCAGGGGTTGGGGGGAAGCAGGCTCCCCGCTGAGCAGAGAGCCCAATGCGGGGTTGGATCCCAGGACCTTGAGACCATGACCTGAGCCAAAGTCAGAGGCTTAACCCACTGAGCCACACAGGCACCCCTCGAGTCATTTTTTTAAAAAACAATTTCTTTGGTTTATATCATAGTCTTTGTCCTTTGTACAAATTCTGCTTATATTACCATATCAATCACTTATTACACATTAGATTGTGCTCTTTATTGATTTTTTTTTTTTCCAAAGCATCTCCCTCTAATAGGCAGCTCTTACACTTCAGTTCCTTTTGAGAGCTTTTTGTACCACTGAAACAGAGAGGAGAAGGTGACTGTGGCCTGACATGAGCATCTCACTCTTGTTTCCCTTTGGTGTCTGATTTCCAATATGGATATTGATGTGGGAATTAATTCCCGATCCAAAATCAGAGGCAAAAATGAGTCTCCTCAAGCTGTTGCTTCCTGTTTCATATACTATTCCCTAGAAATTTGGAACACATTATTATGTTCCTTCTTCTTTTCTAAAAAATATATCTCCTAACTCATCCTTGACCTTTTCTATCTTCTAACTTATTATCACTTCAGGAAGTAGTGAAAATGCTAAAGTTTGGAAGCCTGAACTGATGAAATATGTTTTTGTTTTGTTTTAGTGGTGTGTGTGTTTTTAGATGGTAGAGGGATATAGATCCTGGCAGAGATCTCTCTCTAACTTCCAGCTTCTTCACATCTATTGATCTGTTGTCAAGGTCTATATTTCTTTGTGTATGCATCTCCGTCATTGTCATTAACATGCACAGAGACTCTTGAGTGGTCACTTGAGAACCAAAAGAGTCTTTGACATCTTTGAAATGCAAAGCATTTATCTGAGAAAAGAATAACGTATGGTTAAGTTGTAGGTTATTTCTTCATGATACCCTTAAGTCAGTTGTATAAAAGGTGAACAATTTTTTCTTTTTCTTTTTTTTTTTAAGATTTTTATTTATTTATTTATTTGACAGACAGAGATCACAAGTAGGCAGAGAGGCATGCAGAGAGAGAGAAAGAGGAAGGGAAGCAGGCTCCCTGCTGAGCAGAGAGCCCAATGTGGGGCTGGATCCCAGGACCCTGGGATCAGGACCTGAGCCGAAGGCAGAGGCTTAACCCACTGAGCCACCCAGGCACCTGATTTTGTATTAATAGATATTCTTTATACCATTTACATGAATATTGGAAAAATAAGAGAAAAAAATGTCTAGAAGGGAGAAAAGAGGTGCCATTACATTGATAAATGTGTCTTGCTCAAGGGTAACATCAACATCAGAAATATGTGCCAAAATAAAAACACTATACACATCTCTCTGCACTTATAAGAGTTTAGGTAGTACTCACTTCTACACATTCATTCCATATATTAACACTCTCATGTTGCTGTTTTAACAAATATGAAATATGATATATACCATATCCATTCCTACTAGGACATTCTGGTTAAAATAGTTTAGCCAGTTTGCTAATACCTAATGTTTTCTCCTCCAATGTGAAACATGCATGTTAGAACTGCTTTCACTGTCTAAATGGGTCAAAATTGAGAGGATAGCTTTCTCTTTACTCTTTTATACACTAATATAAAGTTATAAAATGTAGATTTGGCATAGCCTTATGATGTAAACATACTTATGCCATTTTCAGATGAGGATGATAACATACTGTGTCACTTTCCCAAGGTCACAAAGCAGTACTAAACTCAATATTCAAAAAACAGGGTTTTTTTCTGACTAGAACAAACATTATGTTTCCACTTTCCTAAGTAAACAGTGAAAATTAGTAACTTTACAATTGCAACTTGGGAGTGCTCCAGGAATTATACAGACAATAAATTGTGTTATAGTAAAAATTGAAATTTAACCAAAGGAAGAATGTGTTTGTGTGTTTGTGTGTTTGTGTTTGATTATTTGATGTAATAAAATTCTGTCCAAGGAGTATCACTGCTTTTTTCAGTTGTCACTTATGATGGGAAATTGATGAGAGGTTTTTGGATAGCTGCAGGAAAGAGATTGAAGCACCTTTTAAAAACAGATTATCAAACTAGTTGCCCTTTTGACTCCGTATAAAACAACCATAGAACCATTGAGTGTTTTTCCTCAAGAATCCTGCTTTTTACTTCTACAGATTGCAAATTGGGCAACTATCGCACTCAGATTCTTCTCTCTTGCCTTAAACCTGACTTCTTGTAATTGCCCTTCTTTCATGATAAATATTCTCAACAGACTAGGTGTAGAAGGAATATATAACAGCATAACAAAGGACATATGTGATAGACACACAACTAACATCATATTCAATAGTAAAAAGTTAAAATTCTTTCCACTAAGATCAGGAACAAGACAAGAATGCCCACTCTTAACATTTCTCTTCAACATAGTACTAGAAGTCCTGGCCAGAGCAATTCGGCAAGGAAGAGAAATAAAAGTCATCAAATCAGAAGGAAGAAGTAAAAATGTCTCTATTTATAGATGACAGTATATTATATATAGAAAATCCTAAAAACTCTAACAAAAAACTGTTAGAACTAAAATGAATTCAGTATAGTAACAAGACACAAAAATCAACATGCAAAAATCAGTTGTGCTTTTATACACTAACAGTAAGATATCCGAAAGAGTTTTTAAGAAAGTAATTTCTATTTGCAATAGTATCAAAAAGTAAATACTTAGGTGTATATTAAAATGAAAGAGTTGAAAGTTCCATACACTGAAAACTATAAGACATTGATGAAAGAAATTGAAGAAGACAGAAATAAATGTAAAGATACCCTGTGTCCTTAGATTAGAAGAATGAATATTTCTTGAAATGCCCCCACTAATAGAGTAATCTACAAATTCAGTGCAGTTCTCATAAAAATTTCAATAGCATTTTTCACAGAAGTAGGAAAAAAAAACTATCCTAAAATTTGTATACAGTATTGTAAAAGACCCCGAATAGCTAAAGTAATCTTAAGAAGAAGAACAGAGTTAGAGGAATCACATTCTTGATTTCAAGCTATGTTACAAAACTGTAACAATCAAAACAGTATGGTACTTGTATAAATAGAGGCACATACATCAGTGGAATAGAATATAAAACCCATATAAAATCCACAAATATACAATAAATTCACTTTTGATAATGATGCCAAGAACACACAATGGGGAAGGGATAGTGTGATAAATGGTGCTGGGAAAACTGGATTGACAAATGCAAAAGAATGAAACCTGAACCGTTGTCTTACACCACTCACAAAGTTAACTAGGAATGGTTCAAAGACTTAAATGTAAGATGAAACTGTGAAACTCCTAGAAGGAAACTAAGGGAGAAAGATGCTTTACACAGGTCTTGGCAATGATTTCTTATGTAAGACACCAGAGGCCCAGGCAACAAAAGCTTAAGTAAGTGGTACTACATAAAAGTAAAGAGGTTCTGTACAGCAAAGAAAATGGTAAACTACAGAATAGGAGAAAATATTTGCAGACCTTATATATGATAAGGACTTTATATCCAAAATATATAAAGAACTCATATAATTCAATAGCAGAAAAGTAAATAATCCAATTTAAAGATCGGCAAAGGATCTTAATAGACTTTTTTTTTCCAAAAAAGACATTCACAGGACAAACAGGTATTGAAAAGGTGCTTAGTATCACTAATTATTAGATGCAATCAGAACCACAGTGAGATACCGTCTCACATTTGTTAGGATGCTATAATCAGAAAGGCAAGTGATGACAAGTGTCAGTGAGGATGTGGAGAAAGGGGAACCATTTATTGCTTTTGGTGGTAATGTAAATTTATAACACATATTATCACATACAATCTGGTGTCTTCTCAAAAAAAAAAATGAAAATAGAACTATCCTGTAATCCAGCAATCCCATTTCTGGGTATATATGCCGAAGAAACAACATCGCTATCTTGAAGTGATATCTACACACCCATGTTTATTGCAGCATTATTCACAATAGCCAAGATATGGAAACTGCCTAGATGTCCTTCAACAGATAAATGAGTAGATAAAAACATGCTTGCAAATTTCATGTATTTTTTGCATTTCCAACATTAATTCTGAAAGATAAAATTGTACAAAAAGAGAAGGAAAAAATATACAAAAGATAAACTCCAGAAATTCTCAATACCCTTTGCCTTCCCACCAATTCCTTTAGCCCCATTCTTCCTTCCTGTTTTCACTCATCCCATAGGCATAATCACCTTCATTAATTTCTATCTTCCAGCATTTCTTTTGTCAGAAATGTATAGATACAGGCATATTATATACTCTTCTCTCTTAAATGAAACATGGCATACTTTTAATACCCCTTTTTTAAAAAATTTCTTTTCAAGCATAACAGAATTCATAGTTTTTGCACCACACCCAGTGCTCCATGCAATGCGTGCCCTCCATAATACCCTCCACCTGGCTCTCCCAACCTCCCACCCCCCGCCCCTTCAAAACCCCTCAGGTTGTTTTTCAGAGTCCATAGTCTCTCATGGTTCATCTCTCCCTCCAATTTCCCTCAACTCCCTTTTCCTCTCCATCTCCCCATGTCCTCTGTGTTATTTGTTATGCTCCACAAATAAGTGAAACCATATGATAATTGACTCTCTCTGCTTGACTTATTTCACTCAGCATAATCTCTTCCAGTCCC